>VZTL01013467.1:539-12563 GCA_013400535.1 Scopus umbretta
AAAAAAAAAGTAGGCGCTGCTGGCCGCCTAGTCGGGTGAACTCAAGCCCTCGTGGAAAAAACACACAGTTGCATGGTGTCTTCTGTGGGATGCGTCTGAGGGAGAGAGGTAAACAAACTAACACGAAATACACGTGATGTGGAAAAGGCAAGACAGAGGAACGTCGAGTAACTTCTCCTAAGTCCCCCCGCAACAGGTGGCGGAGCTGAGAAGAAGAGGCTGCGTGCCCTGGCTCTCTGTCTCGCATCTCTGTCATAGCACAGTCTTCCTCCGTTAGGGGCAGAGCTTCCCCTCGCCAAACAGTGGCAAAATACCACCAGCTGCAAGGAAGGCAGGATCAGCTCTGGCTTACTAAGGCTGTGATAAAGAACCGAGATTAATTTATTATCCGAGACCAGGAAGGCACCTCAGGGCAAAAAAAAGAAATGTCCCTGTAGCTTGTGGTCAAACCTTATGACCAGAAAAGCAGTGTTCTGGTGAGGAAGTTGGGGCTTTCCTGGGTCCAAATGTGGCCAGATGTTTTGAGGTGACCACTGTCGTCACAGAAGGACGCTCTGCTAGGTCGTGCAGCGTGGATCGGTTGTACCCCGGAGCAATCAGGAGGCAGTGAAAAGCAGAAAGAGCCTCGATGAGGAGAAAGTACTGCAGAAAGTATCTATAGGATAGCCAAATCACAGCTCTTTCGCATGTTAAAAATATTTTTCCCAGAAACTAGACCTAAAAGAAAACACTGCAGGGGACTGAGGCACGAAACCAGTTGCAAAGGAAAGCAGAGAGATCTGTGTATCATAAAAAAAAAGTTAATAGAGTCTATCTATACAAGCGAGATTTCCAAAAGGAGCAAAACTTGGTTAAGAATCAAAGCACAACAGCACGTTGGGCTGCAAAAGTTTAAGGTCTTGGTCTTTGTCCTTGAGTCAATAAACCTAAAATGAAAATATACAGCTTCGAATGTAAACTTAGACTGAGCAGTTGAAAGAAAACTTGAACAGGATAAATGAGAAGGCATTGTTAGTAAAAAAGGCTCGGGCAACGGTATCAGGATTTATTAGGGAAATGAAGAAAGACATATTGTCTCAGATTTAAAAAGGAAATATCTTAAAAAAAATGAGGCCTAACAGAAAGAAAGAAAGGGAACCTGCTAATACAACAATGCTTTGTTTTCATGGAAAGAGCTGAATGGAAAAGTTTTGAGAAAAAAGGCTGGGGAAAAAAGTGAAATCCAAAGAAATTTCTTTGATAATGATGGAAACCTCTTACTAAAAAGAAGTTGAAGTGCTCCAGGGAAAATAAACATTTTCAGAAGGTAACAGTGGAGTTAGCTGACCAGCTTAGAAGAGTCAAACAAAAAAGACATGGGATAATTACTCAGAAAGGAGCTGAGATGAAGGAGATGAGATACATTTATTTTCATTACAGGAACTGTTGAGAGCTGGAGATCAACCAGCGTAAGGCACAAAAAGAGACTAGCTTGTAGAGAAGTTGTAGAAAAGAATTAGGAGAAGAGAGTGGGAAACAGAGCGTAAGTAGGTAGCTGAACTGCTACAGACCTTCCTGGAGACTTTCATCTGGGAGGGAGGGATGCAAAACTTCGACCCTGGAGAACTGTGGGCTAGTTTTGCTATGCGGATGGCAGATAGAACTAAAATCCCAGACCCTGAAATGTTACTGTTTGATCTTCTGGGCAAATGAAGATGTACTGGAAAAACTCAAGAAATTCTTGAATGTGCTAAGGGCTGCTTTTCCAGGAAAGGGAAAAGGACTAAGCAGGAAAATGGCTGATACAGAACGAGGTATCTGCCCCAACTTGGGGATGTCAGAGGGAAGGCCAAAAAAGTTAAGGAGGAAAAAACTGAAACTCGCTTACAGGGCGCTGCAAACCGTGGGTACTTATAGGAAATACAGAGTTTATATACCTCTGAAAGAAAGACAAAAGATTGTGAGGCGATTTCCTGGAAAGTGTTACCAACCAGAAGGAGCAGCTGTGATAAGGGCTGAGGTTCAGCAGCTCTTTTACAGCAGCACGTACGCGACTATGAGGTATGGTCTGTTACTGCATGTCCCTCGGACCAGGGAGCAGCCTATAGCTGTCCCGTACCAAGCTTGAGCCTTCTAGGCCATGGCAAAACAGCATTTCATGTAAAGAAAGGGGGGCAGTTACTGATTTCTTCATCCGCCCAAAGGACATGTAGCACTTTTAATGGGGTGTTTGCCACCATAACAGAAAAAAAAACCAAACATGAATAAAAAGGAAAATGCAAGGAAAACTTTTGTAGGAAGATAAAAGTAGCAAAGCGGTGCAGTTATGAAAGTATAGATGGTTAAAGAAAAGGCGTGACATAAATAAAATGAGAAGAAAAACAAGATAACAGGGAGTAAACTTCCTGACCTTTTCAGGTCAACAAAGCAATTCAGCCACATGTGCAGTCAGTTGTAAATAACAGCAGTTGTTCTAACGAAAGATATCCTTACATTAGGATACATCCTGACACAGACTTTACACTTAGGTCTGACCTTGGCTTCCTGAATACATACCAGTCTGTTTTTACTGTTTTATGAAGTTCTTAATACTTCCGTTACAATTCTTCAATTTGCATTTCAAAAAAAAAATGTGCAATGGAAGTGAACACAGTAATAATATAATTCCTAATCAGTTAATCTTCTGTACCTAATAGTTTAGCAAAATGTGAGGGAGAATACATGAAACCTATGAACCTATGAAACCTGAGGAACCTATGAAACTCAAGCTGAAAGAGGGCTAGAGATGTGCAGGATCTTCCAAACATTTCCTGATTTTTATATTAATGGATTAGTAAACAAATAATGGAAGAAAAGGATCCACACAAAGCTTTCAACGTATTAGCGAAAATATTGCAATTGTCTGCCAGGTAGTGGCTGTAATTCAAATGAGATATTGGGGGCTGTAATACTGAGTGCATTATATAAATAGTACCATGAATTTGGCTATCTTGTGAATTAAAGTTTTAGCTGTAGTTAATAAATGGTAAGAGTTTCAGTCTAGCCATTTTTGGAAAATGACAGAATACCAAAGCCTCATGGTTACTTCAGACAGATGTTTTGCTTCTGGTTTCTAGAGATGGGCGCAAGAGAAACCCTTGACTTTCTTCTGTATGGCTAGGTCCTGGTGGTTACCCTTGATCGAGCTCATGGTAAAGTAAAACTTCAGGAAGTTTACCTGCCCTCCTGGTGAAGGTAAGGAGATTTTTAAGAGGCTCGACTTCTGAATAACAGGTGACTGTTTTCAAGCATGAGTTGAGGAAACGTAATACTTTGTGTTGAGATGAATTGATAAGATCCAGTTTGTAAACTAGCCAGCTGAAGAACAAATGGCAGAGAAGACTGAGTAACTAAAATAGATAGGAAGAAACTTAGAGGAAGAAACTTCCAGGGTTCTGTGTCTCAACATTGTAATTAAAAGGGCATCAGCATGGAAACCGTTGGACGTAACTTCTGTGACTTTACCAAAAGAGCGTTGTATAACACCACCTTCTCACTTTTGTAAGTATAATGGCAGGTTAATAAAAAAGTAAAAGGGAACTGTAAATAAGTAAATAAATAATAAAATAACCAACTAAATAACTAAATAAAGTGGGGACCATTGTGTTACAAAATTGCAGAACAAGTGTACATCTGTAATAGGAAACTCAAAACCTTCTTATGATATGTTTCCACATTTCATTCTCCTTTAGTCTGGCCAGGGTATATAGATTTTAGTTCATTTGCAGAGTTATTTGATTTTTAACTACTGGTCTTCACAGTATGGATGCATGAGTTATTTGCAGTTTTGAGACACGGTAGGAGATGTACTTGGGATCTGAGATCTGCCCAGTCCTCTGGGATTTAGTCAGATGATCTCATTAGATTCAGAGTCACTGCAGAAAGTCTAGAAACGTGCAGATGCTAAACATAATGCAGAATTTTAATTATTGTTTACCGTTAATTAAAATGCTATTTTTGTTTGCTTTGCCTCCCTCTGGCATCTTCAAGTCCTCATTAATTCTTAACTGTGGGTGGTGGGATTAGGATTGGCAGCAACACACACCTCAGACAGCCCACCAGCACCTATGGCTGTACGTGCAGCGGTACTGCAGAAGCAAAGATCGCATTCTTGAGGAGTTAGAAAAAGGTCGCTATTGTTCTTGCCGCCAAGATTATTTTTATCACATTGTCAACATATTTGTTAATGTGCAAACACGCAGGTGAGATACGGAACACATGAAACTCATAAAAAGGTGAAGACTTTGTATACACGTGAAATTAGAGCGCCGAAGATGAGATGTGTAGAAAAATGCTGAAGGGGAGTGAGTGTTCGCTTGACGGATTGAGGAACTGGCTGGCACTATTCCTTATGGCGAACTGCTTGGTGACATTTATGTCACTGATAAAGAAAATCTATGAGCAAGTATCATTAATTGATGTGGTTTAAGGAGTGGCTATTTGGCATGCTTCCATGGAGGTGGTATTTCAGGTGTATAAGCAGATCGTGATTGAGGGTTTTGGTTTGTGGTTTTTTTCTGATAATGTTGCAGTTGTTTCAGAGTACAATGCGTTTTTTTGGCTTGGAAGTGCTGCTGTAATTGGTTTCTAGGGCTTTCTTGATTTGACCTAATTGGACATTTTGAAAGGTTGCCAAAGTACAGGGTAGGATTTTGCCAGTTTTCCGTCAATGATTAATAAAGCTCATTTGGAGGATGAATTAGAGTTCCAAAAAGGAGATTTTGAACTGGAATTGTTATAAAACCAATGAATGCTATTTTATTAATGGGCATTTTCAATGTTGAATGATGAAGCACGGCACCATAATGAACAGTAAATACACCTTTTTTTTTAGAGAATCTCCTCCCCTCAGATGATTATCATGTATCGGGAATTATACAGTCAGGGTGGAGAAGCACTTTCATTCTGTTTTGTAATGACATATTGGGCAAAATTCAAGTTGCTGTTTTTAAAAAAGTCATTAGACCATTAAAAAGTGGTTTCAACAGGTCAGATTTCTTCAAAGGTTTATTTCCTCTTCATAGTGCTGAAAGTGTAAGTGCCAGCTTTCGAAAAAGTCTTTAGAAAGAACAAGTAGCTGCTCTTGGTGTGTCTGAAGATCTAGTGAATTGAAAGAAATGAAGTGGTATGTTTGGGGGGGAGGAAAAAGAGGCAGTGTATGCCATCATCAGTTTCTAATCATCCCCAGCTCCTCCCCAAGCTCTTCTTTTTGTAAAGATATTATGAAAACAACGTGCAAGTTGTTCAGCCTGTCTCTGTGCATTTCTCATTTGTTTATTGCCCTGGTACATGAACATAGATTTGGCGGATAGTTTTTTTCTATAATCAGAGGGCTGACTAGAGTGGCTAAGTTAACAAGGAGGTTCCTGCATGTCGGAATTAGCTAGTTGTCTGTCTCATCCATTGCTTGTTTGTTCATGTTTTGCTTATTCAGATGTATCCTAAAGAAATGAGATACCCAGCTATTATGGTAGTGCCAGTTTCTAATTTGTTCCAGGAGTTCATAGCCGTGGGTGTGAATGCACCAGGTAGGATCTGTAGGTGTTTCCATAATACTTGTCATTGCATTCGGATCGCAATTAGCTTTTTAATTTTCATGTTACTGGGTTTTGGCTGACCAGGTAACTATAAAATCTAGCACCGCTGAGCGCTATGCTATGACTTGCTACGCTTAGTCTTTAGAAGTCAAGCAAGGGCTTTTGCTGGAGTACTTCCCTCTGCAAAGATTTATGCACACTGGGCAACACTGCCACTCTGCTGCAGCACGTTTATACTCGGTAAGGTCACTTGAAAAGCCAGAGTTTTGACTGAACTTGGCAGGTCCTACTGAGAGATTTTTCAAGCTGGCCTCCAAAGCATCTTCTGGGATTCCTGGCAGATCAGGTTTTCTAGGGGAAGGAACTGCTGCTTTTTTCAGCCACTATTAGCATAAGTATCACAACATGAAGCCCATAATCACACTCAGAAGACGCTTTCCTCTTGTATGTCAGGCAAATCGTGTTTAAATTGGCATTTACTGAAATATGACTGTTGGAACTGTACCAGCGCTACATATTACACTGAGCAGGTATACTACACTACGTGCTACACTTGGAGCAAAAAATGGCAACAGCCATTCCAAAATAATAGCATTATAGTGCTATACCATTATAGCATTTCTGCTGCCACCATGGTAATATTTCTTTTTCCATACCTTTGAAGAGAACTTAGGAACCAAAATACTTCAATGACAACTCTCTGCATGTCTCTGAATTATTCCAGAAATCCAACTATGATTGGATTCAGGATGAAGATGGTAAAGTGATCTCATTCACTTCATGTTTTAGGCCTGCTGAAACATAGCTTTGCAAAATACTGCTAAAGCAAGAGATGGAGAATGAATGGAAAGGTGATAGTGCATTATTTCACATGTTTTCACTTACTGAAATGAGTAGATGTCCTCATCTTCTCCAGAGAAGAGGTACCAGGCTTCTACATTCTGTTCTGAGCTTAGTAGAAGGGTAGACTCTCAATTCCTAGTTTCTGTTATTTTCACTTAAAGGTGGAGGTTGTTTCTCAGCATCTCTGTGTTTCTTGCTATGTTTTCCATAGTAATGCTCACTTAAGAAGTAGTTGATTTTGAATACGACAAGCCGCACGTTCCTTCAATTAATACACCCACCCGCCTGGTAGTTGAGCTCCATATGGCCTTGGATTAGGAATGAGAGAACTTGCAAAGGTCCTGCTTCTGTCAGGCCTCCAAAAGCAAGCCTCTCCCCAGGGGGTTTTAGCTGTCCCTCAGAGTAACCCAGTTATAATTACTCCAACTGCAGGAGCCTTTCCAAGCCCTAATCTTTTAACTGAAACCACAGCGGTTTGGGACAAGGGATCTGGTTTCAGTAGGACTTCCAGCCATCTTCCCACTCTACCTTCTGTCACAGCTGCATTCACTCTTGGCTTTGGTTCTTCTTGAAAGAGATGTCCCTTGTCCATCATGGAAAGGGAACGGTGTGAAAAGCCTTTGGTGCTTTTCCACCCTTTCAGACTATAGACTTTTCTGCAGGTCAGTTAAATGCTATTTCTTCTTGCCTGACGGGCTGTCCTTACTGGTGTGCCCATATAATCCTTTGTCCATCCTATTCAGTATGAAGGAAAAGCTACAGCTCTGAGCTAATGAAGCCTGCCATTTGCCATCTAGTTTTGCCATTAATATTAATTTATTAATGTGGAGTTGCTTCTGCTGTGTATTTTTGTGAAACTCAAACTAGGCCCATGCTAATTTTTATGAGTTTTGGAGCCATGATTTGGATCGTAAAAATTTTCATCACGGGTGGCAGCATAATATGACAAGAATGGCCTTGGATCATCTCTCCGGAGCATAAGAAGTATGAAATACTGGTTTTATTTACTCCAGTAGCCCATCTAGCCTGGTTGCCTTTGACTGACTCTGATGAGTAGAGCATGCTCGCAAAAAGGCTGGAAGAAATAGGACAAGCGTTGGATTTCCTAACTTCTGGCAGTTGGAGGTTATGGGAATTTCCTGAGCCAGACATTTCACTGGATTGCATCATCATGTTTACTAGCCATCGATAGACTTATTGACCATAAATTGTCTGATCTGTTTTGAACTTTCTTGAACCATCACATCATCCTTTGATGACAGTCCAAATAGCCTTTTTTGGTAAAACAGCTTTTGCAATAAAAGGAGAGTATGCACAAATTCTTCCTTAGTCTAGAAACTCACTTCAGTGTAGGAGGGCTAAGACTCTTTTCTTCAATAGTTTGTTGTTGCAATTTAGAAACACGGATCTTAAAAATAATTTTTCATGATAACGTAATCTTGCTGTTTTTCTTTCAGTTCAGATTTTTTTTGCCCTTGTTCATTTGGTTTTGTGGACTGAGCAGTAATGTCCTGTGCCATGTGCATCCCTGCATAACTTGAAAAAAATTTCCTGCTGTGTTTTTGCATGGAAGATCAAAAATCTGTATGAACTGTGCACTGGAGGTTAGATTGTGCCTCTAGGTTTGTTTCTCTCTCTTTTGCTTTCCTTCTTCTTATTTATTTTTCTTTCCTATTTGTCTCGATTTTCATTCATTTCTCTTCTGTTCTCACACATCCGCTGTGGTTCCCCGTGAATTCTGATGGCAGGATGGAATTGGATCTCTGTGCAAAAACAAAGTATTATTACATTAGGTTATTTTTAGGTTCCCCAGAAATCTTGAAACAGAAATATATTACATTTTAAAATGGACACTGAAGAGGAAAAGAATTAAACAGTATATAGTAGTAGTGGTTTAGTATCCGTTTTTCGCAGGAAACGGATGTTTGCCCCAGACAAAGACTGGAAGATGTTGGCCAAATACCTTCAGGTAACACCAAAATGTTTTGAAGTCTTTCATGGCATTTAGAGAGGACTGGCCTCAGCTATCATTAATAATAAATGGAAAATAATCTAAAGTCATTGCATTCATGTACTGCCTGGTAGTTTTGTTGTGTGTATCAGCACTGGTTATCCGTGGTTTAAAGAGGGACCTGCACAGGATGCTTTCCTGCTGTGCTGGCTCACTAATGTTAGTCTAAAAAATGAAAAGGCACATGTATGCCTCCCGATTTCCACATTCCTTGCAAGGTTTTTAAACCAAAATGGTTTGGATTCTCTTTGTTTGCCAAAAGGTGAGGTTCTCATTTAATCAGCAGACTCCAGAGTGATCTGAAACTACTGACACTTTGTGCTGCTTTACCATAACTGTTTACGTCTTCAATCACCATTTTCCAGTGCACTGCAGTACAGGCTATTTCAGAGGAAATAAGAAGCCTGAGAAATTACAAATAATAAGAGAACCTGCATGTTTCGTAAGAGCTTCCTTCAGAAAGTGATTAGGCGCTCCTCTGTCCACCAGATAATGTGTGCTAGGTGGTCAAGTGATTCAGCTACTGCCTTAGCTCGTGTTTCATTCATTGCCTGTGCTATCTGCCTGCTTGTGTATAAACAAGTAAGTAACACTCCTCCTCAAAAAAGAACAGATGAGGTGTGTAATACTTCTGAGAAAAACACAAAGTCATTTGTATCTGAAGTGATTCACCCAGCAACCATTCTAAAATCAAAGACCCATAGGGAAAAATAATCAAAAGAACTGGTAGCAATGAAATCTGCTGGTTGATGGCAGATGCAAGATACCCGTTCCAATTAGAAAGCCCAGCTGAACTGAAGTTCTCCCCTGCCTGCCCATCCCAAGTATGAAAGCCAGACAAAAAATACTTAGGAGGAAAAGTATACTGAGAGCAATAAGGGATAAAAAGCTGAAATCCACCACGTACCAAGTTACGTCTTTGTGTTAAAATGCAAGAGAAAAAATACTATTTCATTGGCAAGAGTCTTACGCCCTGAAAGATGTACAGATTCTCTTCCAGCTCATCGCAGAGCTGGATTATATCCTATGTACTCCTGGTCCAGCTCTCAGTCATCTGATGAAGTCAGGTTGCTTTTTAACTGAAGGAAGTTTCTGATTCCTGTATTTGTGAACAAAGTCACAGCCCATGGGTAACTCATGCAGTGGAAGCTTATGCCTGTAGATGATCTGCACTTCTGTTCTCAGGGAGGAGGAAAATGTTGTCGTTACTTTCCTGGCTGCACAAGCGATGTGCTCCCTCGCTCCACCCCTCCCTCCCTCTTTAGTGCCTGCTCCAGGTCAGGCAGTACAGATAGTGCAGGGTTTTCAGAGGCTCTTCTGTGTGCCCTGCAGTTGTACTGAACCCCCGTCTCATGGTCTCTGCGGAAGAGAAGCATCTCTGTCAACGTGTGGTAGACATAGCACATCCCTGGTAGCAACAAGGCAAGCAAGGATTCCCTCAAACTCCTGAAGGGAACAAGAGGACCTCTCTTTCTGCCAGGCGGGACTGGCATTTCAGGCACTGGTGGGGACCACTGATAGTGAAAAAGTCACAGAGGGCTTAAGGTCCTGGATTGCCTAAATCAGGGGCCCTCCGCTCCGCTGGTGTCCACACCACACACTGGACCTGGGCACCTGTGTTGCCCTAAGTCCAACCCCTTGACTTGTTACCAAAACGCTGTCGAGGTCCCTCGCCTTCCTTCCCCACTTCTGTCCTTCCGCACACGGAGGGCTTACAGTCCACATGCAGTATCATCTTCTGGCCAGGCAGGTGGGAGGGAGACTGTGTTCGCATGAGGACCCAGGAGCATCCGTCCACATGTTAAAACTCAAAGTAGGTGGCTAGAGGAGCACTTTGAGATACTCTGACGTATCTCGTCCGAATGATGCTTTGTCTGTTGCGGGAGGCCGGCATCAGAATATACTACAAAGCCGTACCTCTCTAGTATCCACAAACATTTGCCGTTGCCGTCAGTGAATGGCGTTAGGGATCGGTTTCATACGACGAGGAGGGTGACACATTTTAAGGCTCCCATTCTCACCATCACGTGACTTTGTGTCCCTGCATTTTAGTCATTTCAGAGCAGTGCATCACCACCCCACTGGCTCATGCTGTGCTCTGTGTTTAGCGGCGCATTATTTATGACATGGGGAGTGAAGAATGAAGTTTAACTCATGTCCTTAACTAACCCGTAAGTGAGGGATTAACTGCCTACTGCATTCTTCTACTAAGTATTAATCACTTAACATTATTTTCATTTTTTTTTTTTTTGAAAAGCCTTTTGCTCTCTTGGTGTATCACTACAGAACTATGGTTTGGAACCACGGCCTTTGAGGGGCTGCTGATGCATTAGTCACGCCGTTGCTGCGGTCGGCCTGACAAGGGACCTGTTGTGTTCCTTTCTGGGTGAAGGAAAAACTACACGTTGATGGGCTACAGCTCAGTTGTCAAGATTCGCTCTTCCTTCACAAACCTGTCTTCCTGGCTGTGGTAGAGTTAAAAAAATAATTACAAGTTTTTCAAAGGATCACCCACATACACATGGTATGAGAGCTCTTTTCTTTGTTGGTTTCATTTTATTTGTACATGACTCACTCTTGGCAAAATGAGTGAGCCTCATGAGCCTGTAAAAATTCTGTTTGGATTAAATGATTTGCATTAAATGATTTATAACTGCAAGAAGGGTTTAATATTCCTGTAATTCCTTAAGGAAAAACAAACCGATCTTATTCTTTCAAGTAGCTATTGCTTTCACGCCTGTTATTTCAGACGCCATCTTACTCGCTCAAGCTGATAGCTGCTAATGAGACTCTGGGTACTTCTCCTTCCTTGCTTTCCCTGCCTCATGAATTAGAGATGGGTGGTAGGGATGCACTGTCATCCTTGTCCTAGCACATCCTTCCGAGCGTGACTGAAGGCCGAGGAACGTACGGGGCCTCCCAACACTGCCTGCCTTGCTACGCACAAGAAGCGGCATTGGTGTTGGGCTGAGGCACAGCAGTTGTGTTTCTGCGACTCAATTTCCCCCCGTTTTGTAGGCCAGAGGCCCGTCGGCCTTGGTTTTCCTGTCAGAGCGGGTGTGCTGGTTACAGCCCACCTCATGGGCCGGCTGCCTGTAGGGCCGGTGGCCTGCCCACCCGCCCTGACGCCCGACCCCAGGGCTGGGCTGGTTCCCCAAACCCAGAGATGCGGGGTGCAACGGGAGAGCCCCCGCTGGGCATCCCTGCAGAGGTGGGACCTCCAGACGCCTGCGCCCACCAGGGCTGCCGGCACCTCTGCGATGGCGGCCTCGTGGCGTGGCCTCAAAGCCTATCTGGGAGCGGCACGCGGTAAATAACCGGGGCAGCCGGGCGGCACGCAGAAGGTGCAATCAAAAAGCCCTTTGACTGCGTGTTTGCGCAAAGCTGCGGCTGGCCGGGCTGCCTGCTTCCAGGGGCTGAGGCTCGGCCTCTGTGCCTGCGGCAGAGTTGCTAACAGCGGCCGCTGTCCTCAGCCACTGACCACGGGGGAGTCCTTCTCCATCTCCATCTCCTCCTCCTCCTCCTCCTCCTCCTCCTCCTCCTTCTCCTTCTCCTTCTCCTTCTCCTTCTCCTTCTCCTTCTCCTTCTCCTTCTCCTTCTCCTTCTCCTTCTCCT
>VZTL01013467.1:12996-74215 GCA_013400535.1 Scopus umbretta
GGGGCGGGGGGGAGCCGGCGGTGTGCGTGTCTGCCGGCGTTTCCGTCTGTATTTATGTTTGCAGCATAGGCGGTATTTCCCCGCGACGAGTTTTATCGGTGGAAGTTTTATTTGACTTAACTAAAGCGACAACGTCGGCGGACACCCGTGAAGTTAAAAAGCCAAATGTGTTAATTGTTAACTAGCTATAGGAGAGGAAGGCTTGGAAGCTGCCGTGGGTGGGTTGGTCAGGCAAAACCACTTTGAGGAGCAAAAAGGCAAAGGGAAAACTGTCAGCCTGACGAAGCCGTTTGCCGGTGGAAAAGGATCGCACCTGTTCTGGTGCCGTGGCAGGAGCCCGAGAGACCCCGGGTCCCCCGAAGCCCTGTTGGCGCTCCCGGCATCCGGGCGGTGGAAGGAGAAACGCAGGTTAAAAATGCTGGGATACGATACCGGCTCTGGCTCAGGAGGGCGAATGAGGCTTGTTTTTCCAACGGTATACGCGTGCTCCTTTTATTATTTTAACTGAACACAAAATTCACGCATCCGAACCGAGCCATCTGCTTGTTCTAGTAATATATTTAGCTTTTATTTACAAAACTGAGTCTGTCGTAAATATATCTTTGCATAATTGATAGACTGTGGATCTTTTTATAAAATGATTTGTTTTCCTTTTGCAGTTCAGTACTACTTGTGTGTTGAGACAATTTACTAGACTTTCTGGTTCCTGTTTTCCCAGCTCCAACTTCTGCATAAACATTTGAGGGGTTAAAAAAACCCCAGCAGAGCAAAGGGTTTGTTCTTTACAAGAAATTTCTCTAGTAAAAAGGTAATCTTCAAGAGACTTTATCCTAATCAATGCGATTGCATTAGTTAGCAGTAGTTGCCTTACGATGAGAGGCTTGAGTTCTCTCCCTCATTTTGGACTGTAAATAATATAACTATTTAAATGTATAGCTTTTTCTAAAGTGAAGAAGCTGGACTAAGTCACTGGGAAGTAGAGCCCTTCATTTTCTCATGGAACAGCTGTTTAAGGCACAGTAACAACAAAAGTTTGTGAAACTGGATGTGCCTGCCTCCTTCCTCACAAGACTTTTTTTTTTTTTTTTTTTTTTTCCCTTCCCTGTTTCTACTGACTGGCTCAAAATCACCCTTCATATTAGTCCCTGGACCCTTAAATTACTCTCAGCCTTCCTTCAGTTTATTTGAATCGGTGACCTTTGGATGAGCTGGTGTGTTCCATTGTTACTTGCTAATGATGGAATAATCTAGTCCTGACGTACCAGTTGTGAAACTGAGGGCGCTGCTGCTGGATGGTCCCGAGGAAATTTAAATGTCCTATGGCTCCGTGTTGGAAGAGGCAGGATTTAGCTGTGGTTTGCATCGGCTTTTAACTGTGCGGACTCTGATGTTCAGCTCTGAAAGGTCTCAAACCAAAGTCTGTGAGAGTCGATGGAAAATCTCCCATTGATTTTTAGTGGTTTTGGATGAAGTCTTGTATGAGCTAGTGTTGAACACATCATGGCTACTCCAAATTGTTCAGTGCTTTTGAAATTCTTTGCATATCCAAGTCATTATGTAAAGTCAGATTTATTGTGCTGTCTCCTTCTCCTGTGTGGGAATGTTCTGTTGCTGAGTAGAGAGTGGTGGAGTTGTTTTTGTTCACTCTTCTATATGCTACAGCATTAATTTTATTACCTGATCATTTCCTGTTATGTGAGGACAACGTGTATGCTTTTTCCAAATTCCCCCCAAAATGAGGGATTTTGGAAAAAGTGAATCTGCTTTTGCTGAAGGTTGCTTACCTATCCTGCAGACAGGTTTCTTCAGGTATTTTTCAAGGAGTTTACGGTAGTGGGACATCTGAAGTCTTAACACATGCTGTCTCTGATGTGCATATTGTACTTGCCTTCTTCAGTATCTGGTTGTTTGCTGCCTTTTTTTTTTTTTTTTTTGAAGGTGAAGGGGAGAAAGTTGTTAGTGATAACAGATACTGGTATTCCATAAAGGAGCTTGCAAAATAACACATACCTGTGGTAGGCATATATCCTCTCCTGGCTTCCCAGTTGTTGATGAGCAGGATTTTTCCTCTTGGCTATATGTAAAAACCCAGCCAAGAGAAAGTAGGGAGGAGAAGGATTACTAAACTTGAATCATGGAAGTTTGTCAGAGTTTATTGTCTAGCGTAGCCTGTCTTGAAATTTGATTCTCTTTGGAAGGGAATCAAGAGGTAAAACCTCAAAAAACCCACCTGATTTGAGGCAGGACATCCTCCAGCAAGAATCTCATTTTCTACCGGAAGGGTGAGACCAGGAATTTTGGCTCCTTGGAAAAGGAAATTCTGGTGCTCATTATCTCTCCTCCATCATTCGGGTTTACTGATTTGGGGTTTGCTTATTACTAGAAGTTGAAGGCGGCAAAAGAGGCATGTATATGAAAGAACCTCAGGTAAACAGCCCGAGATGAGGGAAGACATGAAAAGGAAGGTAGCACAATTTCTGTGAGCCTTCACGTCTTGGATTTCCTTCTAGGACTTGGGAAGTGCTAATTCTTCCAGCCAAACTAATTTGCTCTTCATTAGCAGATGGCTGTCATGGCGGAAGGCAGAGCTGTACTGCAGGATACAGGGCAGCGATGCAGAGCTGCGTGTTTCCTCTGCCTTGTCCTTTCGTGTGCTGGATTTCCAAAGCACGTGAGAATCTGGCATCTGGAGGAAGGGAGGAGATAAATACTGCTGGTGCATTGTCCACCTCCCTGCAAGGAACGAGGCAGCACATCCGTGCCATGGGTTTCTGGAGAGTATGATCAGGGTCTAAATTTGTGAATTTTCTGTCAGACAGGGTCAGAGGGCCCATCAGGAAAGATTTTCTTAATAGCTCCACGGTTCATCTTCGTTCCCTCCTTTCCGAATTTCAGAAATGACTGCGTACGCAGTCCTAGATTCTCTCCTGCATGGCCCCGTTCAAATAAATAAATAAATGCCGTTCAGTAGCTCTTCAGGTTTAGGACAGCAGAATTCTGCTAAGTCCCAAAGGTGCTCTCCTTCTTCTGTCTGCTTAACTGAAGTAAGGCCGCTGAGTGGTTGAGGAAGTCTGTGCTGGAAAATGCAGCACAGGTATGTTAGTCCGGGGGTCTGCTTGGGCTAATTTTTCCCATCAAAGAAATCAGTAGAAAAATTCACGTGGCAATTAGTGTGGCAATACTGCTTCTGACGCCTTTTAAACTTGTCTTTGTGCAGTGGAGAAATACTCTGTCTTCTCAGGGTTGAGCTAGGATTTTACATATTTTACAGGGATAACGAAACAAGCAATGCATGCATTATAAGGATCTTTGTTACGAAAATCAAGGGCAGACTTTAAATAAACTTAATTTCTGTGTAAAGACGGAAGAATTTTATTTCTTCAATTCTCTGTTACTTTATCGGTTGTATGTGGTCCAAGAGGACATTTTCAATAAAGTAATTGAATCTCACGTAAGTTGTTTCTCTCATTTAATTCACAGCACGTGAATGAGATTGTTTCCATTGCTCATCACAACTAGTTTACTTTAAACGTGGTTATGGTGGGGGGACAACGCAAGTAAAAAAAGATCAGTTGGAAAAGCTGGTTCTGTTGTTAACCTTTTCAGTTTATGGTCACACTGCCAAAGTGCATGTAACAGCCTGCAACTAGACAGGATGAAATTGTAAGCAAATAAAAGGCCTTTTTGAAATATGAAAATTAAATTGTGTCTTTAATTCTGAACGCTTTTGGTCATAAAAGTTCTCATTTTACTCTGACTTGTTATAGCTTATTAGAAATTAAAGGTCCTGTGAAACTTAAACCAATAAATTAGTAAAAGAATAAAGGAATAAACTGCAGTTTAAAAAAACTACTGTACATCCTTAAGTGTCTTAAATGTACAGCATTGTAATAATTTTTACTGATGAACTAAAATGGCAAATACTCTTATGTTGTAATTAGATTATACGCATGAAAGCAGTGTGATCATTCTAGTTAACAGAACTGTTCTGTGTCCTCTGGTGAACCTAACGCAATAAATTAGGGTTCTGTTTTCCGTTGGAAGAAGTAAACAGACTGATTGTCAAGCTGCCTAATAGTAAGGTAGAAAACAGGGCAAGAAGATCAATGTCTCTTCAAGTGAATTTAAAGCCAAAATATCTTTCTTTTGTGGGGTGAGGAAGGAGTGAAGTTGGTGCATGTAGAACCAAGTTACTTATATGTATGTGTACACAATGCATACTTTTCTGTCTTGGATAGAAGACCATTAATTCTGCTCACCTGCTAAATATTTTTTGCCTATTCCAACACTGATGTTTGAATGCCTTCTGGATTACTTCATGGGAGTTGGTAGGAATGAACTGTAATCCACAGGTATGGCGGCAACGTTGCTTGACTGTAGGATGTGCTTTGGAACAGCTGTGGTATAGGAAAATAAAGGAGCTCTTTGAAGAAAATTAAAAGTACTTTTCAACTACATAAGTAGTTGGATCTTTGGACAGTAGCTCAGTAACTGATATCTTCGTGACATGCGTATGGATGAGCCATTTTTAAAATATTCACAAGAAAAATGTATTGTGGGTAAGAACAGCTGCTTTTATCACTTTTATCAAGTCGGCTTCCTCGAGTCATGTGTCATGTTTGCTTTCGTTATCTACATCTGTGCAATGTCCTTGAACTCTGGGCCTTTTCCTTTCTCATGCTTCACGGATTTGCAGACCTTCACGTCTTTCTTCCACTGCCTTGGTCTTGCACCTTGACCTCCCTTAGTATACTGTTAACTCCGCACCTCCCACCCATGACCTTGTGTTCTTTCCCTCGACTCAGCTGTGCCGGCTACTTGCCATGTGCTCCAGCCAAGCTGTACTTCAGCGGGTGTGGAGTGCGTCTGCTACCGCTTCTTGGTTTCCTACCTATAGAAAGAATGACACTAATAAATGGAAGATACTTCTTCTTTAGCATTGTTTTTTTCCTCTGGCCTTTAGCACAATGTTACCATTTTGGTCCATTTGCCTATCTCCTTGCAACCCTTGACAGCTAGGATTGCCTTCGTGTGACATCATACCATCTTTTTTTCTAGCATTACATTTAAAGACTTTTATTTCCGTGGTTTATTAACTTATCCCTGGCTCTTTTTTTTCCCAATATTTCAAACATCGTTTTACAAAGTGGGGTGTGTTTGTGTGCAAGGTGCTTCAAAGTCTGATTAGGAGCTGTAGCATTTCTGTATAATAACTCTGTTCATGGCTTCAGGAAATGGAAGGGTTTATCTTGAGCCTTCTTTTTTAAGTTCAGTGTCTTACTTTCCATATTGCATTTATTCTCCTAAAAAAAAAATAAGGTGAAACACGTTATCCAGTTAAATAAACAGGGAAAGATTCTGTACAAAGTTGTATCTGTGTAAATCCAGAATATACATGCCCATGCACGTATGCATTAAAAGAGTATTAGCCTATAAAATATTTGTGACAAATTTCATTTTTAAAGCAAAACAATTACTTCCATTAAATATTAAAGTATAATTTTATTTCTGCAAATACAGAGAAAATTGTATCTGGAACACAGAGTACTTCCTATGCGGTATTGAACTGCATGTATTTTATGTCATACCCATTTCACTGATGTGACTTACTGAAGTGATTTGGTTTGCTGAAGTGCTCTATGTGACCAGAATAAAACAGCTTAGTTGGGCCAGAGGACTTGGATCAACTGTTTAACCGCATGAGTTATTTGATTATTAAGGTTATAATGTCGAGCACTAAGGAAAAGAAATAGCAGAATTAAGGTTGATTATGCAACCTTAATTCGGATATCTTTGAGTATATACAGATAAACCAAGGTTTAGAGTCCTTGGATGGTACTGCTTCACTTTTCAGGCTGCATAGCATTATGTAGTAATAATAGTGTTTAAAAACTACATCTCATATTAACTTTATTTGAATCTAATGAAACTTCTGAACATCTCATCCCAGGGAAAGCTGTTGGTTACATAAAATGTAGGGAGCATGTGGTCCCTGCCTGTAAACTGTACACATGTAACAGTAATTCGTTCTGGTTATTGTGAATTTTGAGTTGAAAATCACTTGGCTCTGCACGGTGAAGGGGATGATCAAACCTGATTATCCAGCTTAGCATTCAACTGTTGTAAACTGTTCAGCTCTTTTTTTTTTTTTTTTTTTTCATTTTATTTCCACCCAAAAGTGCCCTGCCTTAGATACTTCATGCTTTTCTCCTTTGCCAGAAATAGGATGGGAATGCCAGAGACATTTTCTTTCCTTGAAGAGTCCTATGTGTCAAGATGGCATCCTCAACCTCATTTCCCCATAGGATGTCCTGTCAGTTGCCCTGGTTGCTGAATCTGGCAGATGTGGAAGGCAGCTGCCATGCTCCTGCTGTTGGCAGAGTGAATTGCACTGTCCTTGGAAGTTGTCTGCTGCCAGGTTCCTTCTGACAGATTCTTCTTGCCACCAAAAGGGATAAGTCAATGACAAGAGTCCTGCTTGCCATTGTGTTGACCAGACCCTATGCTTTTGTCTTCTTTCTGTATTATTGAGTGTTGGGTTCTCTGGTGGTGGTGGTGGTTTTTTTGTCCCCAGTCCCACTACCTTTTGGGATCTCCCTCCCTTGCCCCCCCACTTGGCAGTTCTACAGTGTAGGTATGCGACCACTGGCATATGCTGTGAAACTTTGGCAAAAATGGTGATAGCCTCTTTAGGATGAGAGGTAATGGCCTCAAGGTGCGCCAG
This sequence comes from Scopus umbretta, assembly GCA_013400535.1. Taxonomy (NCBI): domain Eukaryota; kingdom Metazoa; phylum Chordata; class Aves; order Pelecaniformes; family Scopidae; genus Scopus; species Scopus umbretta. Next base: position 19,721 of record VZTL01013467.1, read on the forward strand.
GGGAGGTTTAGATTGGATATTAGGAAAAATGTCTTTACTGAAAGAGTGGTGAAGTATTGGAACAGGCTGCCCAGGGAGGTGGTGGAGTCACCATCCCTGGAGGTGTTCAAAAAACGTGTGGATGTGACACTCCAGGACATGGTTTAGCAGACATGGTGTTTTGGGTTGATGGTTGGACTAGATGATCTCAGGGTTCTTTTCGAACCTTAATAATTCTATGATTCTATGATTCTATTCTATGAAATGTATGAAGTCGTCTTTCTTGCCAAGTAGGTTGCTGCACAAGATACCGTCTTGATGGCAGCTGTCTTCATTTCCATTGAACTTTGGGAGAACCTAGAGACTGCTCTGGTAGTCAGGCCTCTGGGAAGCCCTTTTGCTTTCATCCTCTGCACAGAGAAGATGAATCTCACCCACTGTCACTCTCCCAGTAGGATGCCGGGAAATGTGCTTGCAGCCATTCTAGCCATGCCTTTCCAGTCAGTGGATGGTGGGAGTGTGTATTGCGAGGCAGAAGAATCTTCTACTGTAATCTCTATAAGAGGCCTCGTATCAAAACACTCTTCAGTTATGTGAGGGTAGAAGTGCCTTCTCTGTTAGGAGGTTAGGTGTGGGCGGGAACGATGTGGCCTGGGGCAGGGAAGTGCCGGATTCCCTAATTCCTGAGTGAGGGAGGGCTCTGGTCGTACCCTCTCTATAGAGCTGTTCCCTGAGCTAGCCCTCCTGGTATCCCCGCCCTACCGGCAGTGACCTGATAAGATGGCTTGCTTCGGTGTAGGATACTTGGGAGGGGGACAGCTAGGCTATGGTGCTTCCTTTCTTCTGCTGCTTCCATCTCCTTCTCTCCCCTGCCTTTCTTTTTAGGGCAGATTGCCCATCTCTTACGTGGGCCTACAGGTGTTTGCCTTCAGCCCTCCTTTTGCGGCACAGCTGAGTGCTGTCACTGTTCACCGTTCGTGGTCAAACCTGGTTATGATGGAACCTGTCAGCTGTGTTTGTAGAGTGTTTCAGCACTCGCCTCCCCTTCCACTCCCGCCTNTCTTTTGCCTTCTTCATGAGAGACGGAAGGTGTTAGTGCCCAGCAGCCAGGCTTTGGGAGTACTCTTGTTGGCATCTGTTGGTGACGGAGTTTCATGGCTCCAAACCAGAGGACATGGAGTGGGCAGAGCCTTGCCAGCCCATCCGGGTCATGGTTCTGGTCTGATTGACTGGAAGAGGAGGGACAAGCAGGCTTTCCCCAAACTGTCCCAGACCAAGGGTTGATGTGCGAGGCAGCTTTCTCTTGGCCACTCCTCCTTTGCCCCAGTCCATCTCAGTTTGCTGGACTGCAGTCTGAGCGTCAGGCACTGTGACCTCTTGTCAGCTGGCTGGCAAGAGGCTGAACTTCTGTAGGCTTGCTGGGCTCTCCTGGACCAGAGGGCAGACCTGGCTGCACTTGTTCCTGCAGCCAGGACCATAACTCTGGCCTTCAGGCTCTGCACTGGCTTCTTTACAGTGCCTGTTCCCTGGCATGGAACTATATATATGGAGAAACGTATGTATATATAGCATGCTTCCTTCTGTTTTCAGACGTCTTCAGATCTTCTGAAATACCTGATAGCTGGTAAATTCAAGAATCTGAATGAAACAATTTTTTTTTGCAAATACTATAAAAAATTTTGTGGAGCACAAATAAACATAGGCAAGCCCCTCTCCTCCGTTTTCCCTTTTTGACTAGACTTCCACAGGGATGGCAGGATTAATTCTTACTGTAAGGGACTTACTTGGCAAATTACAGGTTCTGTTCCAAGGAAGAGGAGAACTCAAGTAGTTGAAAGAAAAAGAGTCTAAAATTTTGCATATAGGAGAAAAAAACATTTCCTTTGGCTACTTCTGCAGAAATGGCAACACCATTTTGACTGGTTGAACACCAGCACAGGTTGCCCAGAGAGACTGTGGCATCTCCATCCTTGGAGATACTAAAAACTCAGGTGGACATGGTCCTGGGCAGCCTGCTCCAAGTGACCCTGCTTGAGCAGGGGGGTGGACTAGAGAGTCTCTAGAGGTGCCTTCCAGCCTCAGCCATTATGTGACTGAAACTTTCTGAAAAAGTTCATCTTGAAGTGGGCAGTCTGATATGGGGAATTGCAGTTCACTTGATTAGAGAGGAGTGAAGTAAAAAATAACGTACAATAGATTCATTTAATGGAAACTGTAGAGCACACTTCAAAAATAAGCTGGTCTGCCAGGCTTGCCCATAATAAATTCAAGGGAATCAATAAAAATATTATGAATTCATACTAAAATAACAGCACATCTTACTACTGTCTACACAAACTTAATGTGCTCTGTAACTTTTAGAAGTGCCCTAAATACATTTTCCATGCACACACTGAAGTTGTGAGCTTACTTAGAGCTAGAATTTGTGCTCTCACCGTTGCACGTAAGGGGCCAATGCCCAGGATCATGGCCTCTGATCCCATAGAAAGAATCTTGTGGGCATAAAAAGTAGCCAGGACTTGGCTGCTGTTTAGGAGTCATTTTCTGGTCATACTTTGCTCATAGGAATGTAAGTATAAAAAGCCAAATTTGCATAAGCAAACTACTCTATGAACCCTTGCCCTCCCCTCTCCCTTGACCTTTGCTGCCCAGTTTGGCTCTCAGAGCTTTTCCAGTGATCTCTTTCTTGGGTTATGTGTCTCTCCAGTGAGAAACCCAAATTCTGAAAGCAAGAAAGTGGTGGAATTGCAGCCACGAAACCTGAACTCAAGCAGACAATCTACCCTTTCCCCTTACTACTACACCTACTCATGAGGCAGCCCTGTGGGCACCAGCGTGGACGCTGGCTGGCAGCCAAGGCATGTACCAGACATCTCCTTACCTCTTCTTGTAGCTTGAGCTCGGCCACAAATGGCAGCTGAAAATTCATGCCCATAATGTAAGTTCCCATCAGTTTAACCTGTGTGTTGCAACAACACTGCAGGCTGCCTTTTTTTTAAAAAGCTTTCTATTTCTCAATATTTTTTACATGTTTGATTTCCTCAGCTTAGGAGGACTAGCAGGAAGGCTTGTCAGCAATTTACCTTGGAGATAGAAGGCAACGGGGAAGTGGATTGCTGACAGGATATTGCTTGCTGTCCGGGCAAGCATGATGTGCAGTAAGACGAAAAGCTTGGGCTCCCCTTTCTGATGTTCAAGTCCAAGCCAAATTACAGCTTGAGCTCAGTCTCTTCAAAACATGTCTGTGTAGATATAGCCGTAGTCCATTTTCATGATCGTAAGTCTGCAGCAGAATTAATTAATTGACGGTGCAAGAAAGATATTTAAAGGCAGACCTTTACCACTCACAAGTCCAGATCGACAAGATCAAATCTACTGTCTGAATTTTTTTTAATGTTTTGTTGCTAAGGGTTTCCTGATACATCATGCCTAATCTTGTCAATATTTCTTTAGGTCTTGCTCCTTTAAATAGCTTTGGATGAGTGCAACATCCCATACTTTTGCAAAGATCTCCTGAAGTCAGTAAAAAACATTTGTGAACATGGGCTGCTGAAAGAAGCAAATGCATTGTGTGCCCTGCGGAGTTGTAAGCCAGTCTGTGTTTGGGACCTGAGCGTAGTATGGTATTACTGTGTTTGCTTTAGCAAGTAATCTAGTCTAAAAGAGCTTGAAAGAATTTGCAAATTAGGATTGTGAAAACCTGAATATATTTTTTTTCTTCTTTAAGAGAAAAAAAAAAATATTTAAACCCAGAAAGAGCGCTACGCTGGAAGAATTTGAGGGATTCACCTTGGCAGCTGCTGCAAGGCATGGGATAGAATAGGACTAAGCTTTACCTATTGCTGTGTGAAGGTTAAGAGCTGCAATCTCTGTTAGGAGATCCAAATTTCACAACACTTGGGTGATGGTGTAACAGGAAGAAGGGTGTGGGCAAAACTACAGAGTGACATATGAGTGATTCAAGACCTCACCTGTTTTCCCATCTGGAGAGCAGGGCAAAGTGGGGAAAGCCGATGAGCAGATCAGAAGTTGCAGTTTAAACTCTTACTTTTGCTAATTTGATCTGTATTGAGGATAATCTTTGGGGATTCACGTTCGTTGCATGCTTTTTGTATTTTTGGATGGATGTTTTTTAATTGGGTCAGAAAAAATGATGTCTTGGTGCTACTTCTTTTGTATACAATATCAGAACGGCAAATCTTAACTACTGAGATATAGCCAGATACCAGTAGTCTTTGTGATACTTTACTGTTAATTTGCATAGGATGTGTTTTCTTCAAAATGTTCCTAGTAGTGAACGAGCTACCTTTTTAATAATATAAAAGGAGTGTAATTACCGTCTCATTTCAATGTGAGAAAGTCTTGGTGAATATCAAAGGTGGATTATGACCTTAAGTAGTGCCCAGAAATGATATGTCAGGAAAAAAATGTTATGATCCCAGCAATGATTTTTGAAATTTAATCAACATTATGTATTTGTAATAGATATATGTCTTCCTGCAATGTTTGAAATCAGGGGTTGGGACTCCAAAATGAAACTTAGTGTAGTACAGCTGAGATTGGTTTCAGTGGTTATTGCTGCCTGAGAAATGAGAAAGACAAGAATAAAGGTAGGTGATACAAGCTTAATATTTTTCAAAGTTCAACAGTTTTCTGAGCAAAATGATCTGCTTACAATGTTTTTAAGATAGAAGTAATTTTATCTTCAGTACTAAATTTGGAATCAGTATACAGAGCCATCTTCATATGTATACATCAAGTCGAATATCTAGATTTAGGGATTAAATTTATACTGTGCTCTTGTTGGTTTTTCTTCAGACTTTTGCTGTATCACTTGGGTTTTTTTTCTGATGCAATGCAGAATCTCATTGGTGAATTTTGTTTTATTTCTTGTTTACTCATATATTTATGAAAAATGTGGCAAAAGGTTGTGAAAACTTAGTATAACAGTCCTTATACCATTATATGTCAGTTAGCCAGTGGTATTAGTATGTAAAGCAATTAATGCTCTTCCCTTTTTAATCCAAGCTAATGTCTTCTAATCAACATTATGTAATTCAACAGATATAACAAAACCTACCCAATTAAGATACTGTACTCTCTTGTTTTCTCTGGATTTGCAGCATAGCAGATTTTTTTTTATCTTTTGAACATTTTGTAAATCAGTAGCTGTATTTCTGGTGGCAATTGCATTCTATTTTTGAGTCAATAAATTTCACTTTCTCTCAACACCAATCTTCAAGTTATGTTTCTGCTGAATTACCTGTTGTTAATTAAGAATAATTTTATCGCTTTGGTTAACATAAGAAACTGGGACATTATTAGGGTGTTGGCCTTGATGTTTCCATAACAGGTTAGCTGCTTTGATCTGGCTGTGTTGACAGTAAAATTGGGTCTTCTGCTTGGACGTGTAGGAGAAATACGTGTTTGGTTAGACCGTTATCAAAGTGGAGGAAGTAACTAGAATCGGTAAAGCAAAGACAGGCACAGTAATAACAAAAAAAAAGAGAGAAAAAAATTAAGCAATACAGGGTCAGGCAGAACACTGTCACTTTGCTGCTATAATTTATGGCTGTAAACAGGGGTCATGACATCACTCTACAGCAATCCCAGCTCTTCTCAGCTTTGTACCATTTTCCTATGGCTCACATAGGACCAGTCCTAGAACACTGTGTTCCCTTTTGTGTACCCCTTGTTATTTATTACTTTGTGTAACAAGAAGAGATTCAACAGAAGAGTTCAGGGAGGAGTTGGAAAAATAATAGAGGGAGTGAAAGGAAAATGGCACTAGCAAAGACTGCAAGGTGTCTGCGTACATGTGTTGAGGATGCGTGTCTGAATTGTCTGAAGGTAGTTGTAAAGGGTAACTGTAAAAAGTGAAGGTACTTTTTTTTTTTTTCTTTTTTACTTTAACAAATGGATCACTTATTGGAAGGGCTGGATTTAAGACTTTGGTCGGTGTGTGATGGTGTTATCCCCTTGGAAGTGATCAGTAGGTGTCTCAGTTGTGTAAAGCACCAGCAGCTATATAATATGGAATTGGCAGGATGAGCTACTGAAGTTCCCTCTTGCATGATCGTTTTTGATAGTTGTGACATGTTCTGGTTTTGAACACTAAATAATGCCTTTGACCTAATTTAACTCTAGTATAACAACATTGAGAATATGGACCATTTACATCATGGATAGAAAAAAAGAAAATACTCACATGTAAGTATTTTCTGGTTTTAGTATAATGTTTTTTCTTAATTAAACATTTGCAGTGATATAAAGCAAAATACAGCAAAAATAGGATTCTGTTTTATTTGCCTAACGTAGGGGTATATAATCTTGTCAGTGCCATGTGACATTTTAGATTTTATTTTGTTTTCCCTTTAAGCTTCAGACTGGCAGTTAAAGTGCCCTAAAGGGGTTTTTATTCTAGTTGAAGTGTTCCGATTGCACTCATCTTTTCTTCCCTGTCCTTTTCTTTACGGTAGTGCGTTAAGTTTTGAGGATTGCTGGGGAAGAAGGGCCATCTTTTCTATTATGATCATTGGTAGCTAAAGCTACTCGGTGCCTTTTCAGTGACCTTAACAATCATCAGTCAGCAAAAAAATGAGGAGTACCTCATAGAATTGCAGGTTATGTGCACATGTGACCCTGATTCAGAAGTCTAAGTGTCAGTAATTTAAGAAACTTGTAGGACAGGTTGTGTGGTTGGCCACCTCACTAGCTGTCTGGTTCTTCTCTAAAAAATGCTATTTAAATTGTTCAGGCAATTTTTTAGAAACTTGTGATTTAAAGTCACATAGTTGCAAAAATCTGAAGTGTGAACAACTATGTGGAGGTTGTAGATTGGTCGAAGCACGAGAGATTACGTTTCAAGACCCATATGCTGGCAGAATTACACAGGGAAGAGAGGGGCAAAAGCACCCCTGTCGCCACGTCAGAACTACCAGGTTTGGCATATGTTCCCCTAGTTGCTCGGCAGCCCAGCTGGGCAGCCCTCCCCAAAACGTGGTGGTTGTACCCAGCCTTGAACCGAAGTGTCATGGTAAAACTTCAGTGCTCTTCCAAACTTCCCAAATAAACTAACTTGACTATTTCATCCTCATGAGATTTTCAGATATATATCCTGGCTACCCTAATTTCAGAATGCAGCATGTCAAGTAAAGAGCATTAGTCCTAACATTTGTACAACATTCATTTCAACTTCCAGTCTTTTTCTAACAGCAGTATTCGCAAAGAAAGCAGGTTAGGTGCATGGTTTTTTCTACCTTCGCATGATTCCTTATTGTCTTTACATTTGATTCTCTTAATTTATTTTTTTTTTTTTCAGAGTCCAGACTGTTCTGCTTTTGTCCTTAGAGGTAAACATTTCAGAAGGTTATAGGAAAAGGCGCAGTTACAGTAGAGTATGTTTATGGTCTTTAACTCTTGCTGTCATTCCAGAGCCACCGCTCTCAGCTGCTGAGATGTCGCATGGATCACTAGATTCCATTTAATTTTTCTTTTAAAACTGCTGATGAGCTTCACAGGTGGCTGGGAGCAAACTGTTGTAGGCAAAGTCCTTACAGACCAATGGTGCTTTGACTGGACGTGATACAAGCATGTTTTTCATAATCTTCGTTCTCCCTGCATACTCCCCAGAGGAGCTTTTGGAGCCTAACAGTGAACTTAGAAACGTATAAGGTAGCATTAGAAATAAGATGCATATGGAAGTAGCAATAATGAAGGGGAGCGTATTTCACCACAGTGAGTGATTGCCTGGAGCTGAATTCGCCAGGAGTAGATTCTCGAAGTTCTAGGAAGTCATCTGATAACGTATAGTAAAAATGAGCAGTTTACCTGCATGGTATAATTACAGTGTTAGATATGCAGTACTGCTTTCCTGCCTGATTGCCCATATGTAGCATTTCAGTGGTCTGCATTGTTTGTAAGCGCAGTACAGTAATCTATCAAGAATGACAAAATTACTGTGGTGTGTTTGTGTTGGGTCATCCAAATAAAAATCCCTCTTCCATTTGTTCCTGCGTGTATTTAAGATTGTATTTACCTGTTTGTATGTCCGTAAATGGTGCTTTACAGACATAGGAAAAGAGATACAGTCTTTCCAAGATCTTCTAGCACGTTTTTATCTAATTATGGCTATTTTCTATAGCTTTTCTAATTTTTAACACTTTATTAGGAAAAAAAAATGCACATAAGTGATTCAATTTTCAGTGCTGTCTGTTTACCCATGTTAGAAATTATTCTTTAACTCTGTGTGTTTGCTTTTTTAAGGATATCATGACTCATTATTTACTCATGGGTAATCATCTTTAGTAAACAGTGCATCTTGTGAGAGCTAATACAGAGCTTCATGTGTATCAGTTAGAGACCCTTCGATTCAAAAGCTCCTGCCAGCTGTCACCCCCACAGCTAATATCACCTCATAATATAGAGCTAGTTACAAAATACCAAAAAATAATATTTGTGTTTAGAGAAGCAAGAAAGCTTGCAAATAAACCAGAACTCAATAACATGTACGACTTCAGGGCTGCAGCAAAATATAATCGGGCATATAATACTACAGATTTCTATTTTGTAGCTGATACTTTACTACTATGGTTGGTATTTTATCCTTTTTCGATTAATGAAAGCAAAAAAAAAAAAGGCATAAAATAATCCTGTCCTTTTTCTGTTAACGAGGAGGAAATATACTTTGCCTCTGTTACTAGTTACTTTCCTCAAAACAATATTCTAGGTTTAGATTTGGAATCATTCCCTGGCTGGCTAAGTGATGACTCTCTCGTTTTGTCTCCTATTTATAAAAGAAGTAAAAAGATTCAGCTCATGAGTTTTTCATATAGACTGCAGACGTACTTGTTTGGGGCCAAATGCTGTCCTCAGTTTCAAGTCAGTGTCACCGGTTAGCTGTCTGTCAATGGTGGCGTTGTGAATGTATTTCAGCATAGTACTGAGACTTAAATGTTTTGTTTCTATCGTGCATATGGGGGTAAGAATTAAGCAGTTGATAGATAAACTGATTATAAAAATAGATAGGAAATAGAGGTTCGTTTTCCAGTCCAACATGCTGCTGCCAGTACTGAAGCAAGAGTAAAACCATTACTCACTGCCCTGCGGGTGCTGCACCCTGCAATGAATGAGTACCATATTTTTACATACCTAGTAACATCATGAAAAACTGAAGTTGAAGAAGAAGTTCAGATCTTAATTAGTGAAACTGCCTTTCCTTCTGTGGTGCTGCCAGCCAGAAAATCTGATCGTATTTTAAACTTTCCAAAACGGACTTTGCCTTTTTACTTAGCATCTGTCTGTGAAATCAAGAGTGAGGAAAGGTGTAGTACGGGAGGCAGCCTTACATGCCTTCATCGACTGGTTTCAGGTTGGTAACATCCCTCCGAAGTTTTACTTTCAGGGCAGCCCTTACCCCCATATTCTTTCAGCTTCCAAGATTTTCTGTACTTTGAAGTTAAAAACCAAGTTAACCTTTGACCAAGAATTTCAAAATCACCTGATAGAAAGCCCTTCCCTTTCTGCTGCCTGATAAATGAAAAACTCTCCTCTGCTTACAGGATTCAAAACACCTATATAGAAAAGACATTTAACTTTATTAAATTTATTAATTCTGAATTGCAGTTTTTATGGATAATTCTTTTTAGGACGAGGCATCCCCGTTAAGCGTTCGAAGCTCTTCCTTGCTTTTTGACCCGGAGAATAGAAAACTGGGCAAAGATAATTAGAGGGAAAAATGTTGGTAGCGCTACCGTGATATGAGTACTCACAGCTGGGGTCTGCCAGGTAAATACAAGATTGCTCTCAGCCTTACTAGCTTGAGACCTGTCTGAAATAAAAGAAGCAAGCAAACCCAAAGAAAACTAAATGGAAATACAGCCCCTCCCTCCCCCCATGCTTTTTGTGCTGTAATGAGGAAGAAATTCCCTTTGCGCTGAGACAGCTTAAGGTTGTTTTTTGCTATTGCTTGTCTCATTCAGCATCTATTTTCTGAAAAAGGGCAGAGCATGGGCCCCTGCTGGTTTCGCAGTCCTCTCCAGCCGGTGGGCATAGGCAGTCTTTTCAGCCCCTGTGCAAAATCTCAATGGAAGACAGCATTGCCTGGTATAGGGTAGGTGGTATATTTTGTATTTGAAATTCTGGCCACTGCTCCCTGCACGAGCATCATGAGGTTTCTGAGTGAGTTTCTTAGCAGTTTCGTGGGGTTCTGTCCTCCTCGTTGTAATGCTTTTCCAAACTGTCTTCTGATCGTGTCGTTGGGGAGCTCACAGACGTGCTCAAGTGCTCTGCTGTGTCTCCAGGAGGGTTTTGTGTCAGGGGAGAGCTGGGCATTGGTACCGCCTAGGTAAGCCACCCCGGGATGCTCAGGGAGCTGGCACGGTGGCTGCCGCTGTCTTTCATCCCTCTCAAGTGCTCCTGCCAGAAGGCTTCACGGGGAGGTGGCTTTCCATCAGATGCACGCGGTAGCATCAGCAGCATGGCTTAGCAGATGTGCAGTTCTTCGAGAGGGAGATTTCCAGGCTGCATCCCGGTCTGCAGAGCTGGTCGAGTGGTCGGCATCTCTCTTGCACCCCTAGGTAGTTGGGCAAGCTTTGCAGCACCGTCTGTGCTCATATGTTGTATGCTCATGTCTCAGACTGGGAAAGTCAGAGAGTTCTGCTCGTGGTTCGGCTCTGAAAGCATCAGAGTCGGACATATTTAGTACCCTGTCAGGAGGTGACATGTTCCTGGAAGGGACATTCTGTCTAATGCAGGCAGCGTTGTTTATTGTGGGATACACACTGTGGGGAGGCAGGTGTGACACAAACTATTTGTTACTACCAGTATAATGCAAGATAGGTCTTTTAAGAGAAATCATAAACATGTTTGGCCTATATACGCAGTAAAGTGTCTCCTGTAAGACTCATTCTTCCAGTGTTGCCTAATCAATTTGGTACGTTGTTTTTGAAGGTTTGATTTCCTTTATGCCTTGCATCTTCTTCTGGTACTCAGATGTCTGGTTGATGAGGTCTTTTGATGCTGTATTTATAGCCCTTATGAACTTGTCTTGCAAAATCACTAGATTTTAATTACTCGCTTCTTTGAGGACTGAATCCTGAATATGCAGACTTGTTGGCACTTAGAGAGCTTTATTTGTCTATCAAAATACATCAAAACCAAGTCAGTCTATTGGAGCTACCTTGGAAGGGTTAGGCTTAAGATACCAGCTTTACCCAGTGGCAGCACTGAGGTGAACAACATTAGATGGATGGACAGAAAGATTTGGTAAAAATTAACTATTAATTTATGTATCTTGGAGTATAAACTGACATTTTACCAGAGCAGGTCTGTCATTATCTGTTTTGCCTTTTCTGCGGGCAGTTCCTGATCTCTCCAAGTCTGCTGCTGAATGCCATTTTGAAAATCTTTTCAAGGATAATTGCTGCCGAGAAGGTAGGTATTCTCACATTCTGTATGATACCTGGGTTATAAAAATGGTGACGTCTCTGACTACCCATTTCTGTGCTTTTTCACTTTTTTTTCTGAAATTCAGAGAAAGAGATGCTAGGGAGTGACACTGGTAAAATGGATTGGCCGTCCTTGATTTTTGAAATCCCAGCTTTTCTTTGTGGAATTTCCTGGATTTTTCTTCACCTTTTAAATTATTTTCTGTGGTAAGTTGAACTTCTTAGGAGAGGTTGTTAGATGTAGCATATGAGCCATGCTAATTAAACAAATGACAGTTCCTATTGAAGCCTGTCTGAATTGATGTCTGCATGGCAACATAAACACAGAACGGAAGAGAACAGGAGTTTTGGAAAGAATCTCATGAACCTGATAAGTCTCCCCTCTTTTGCTACTAAAATATCTTAAAAACGGAGAGAAAGCTGATAAGGCATTGTGCTGGAGATAGGCAATTTACTGTATAAAAGTGAAAGTTTAGCTTTCGGCTTATGTAATAGGTGGGAAAATGTTGCTGCAGATTATACTAGTTGCGTTAAATGCTTGTCTGTTAAAAGCAATTGAGGTTTTTTCCTGCTGTGCTGGCCTATAGAGCTGCTGTCTTCTGTGCTGTAGCATTAAACCAACACCATTTCAACGATGCTGAATTTTTTTCCCCCGAAAGTCTATGTCTGTCAGTCACTTTACAGAACTTGCTAGGAATTACAAATACAAAAGTTGTGCGACAAGGAAGCAGGCTGCTCTCCCACTGGTCTCGGCTTTTCAGTGTCTTTTCACATGGATACAGGATTTTGTGCTGTGCAACTGAAGCAATTGTACATAAACTCAGGGCAAAGCAAAATTTAAGAGTTTTGAAATGTCAATTCTTCAAGTCTTGTGTGGACAAGCCGCTACTTATGATAGTTTTGCTGGATAAATTTTTTTTGGATTTTGACCCTTAGCATTTATATTCAGTGGTAGAAATATGGTATGTTTGGTTTAAACTCCTAAAGAGGCACAGTGCTTGAAACGGGCTGATGTGGCATACAAACCACCACGTTGAAAAAATAGACAAGCTTTTGTTACCACTATTTTGATTTTTCTTTTAAAATACAGGCAGAAGTTGTTTAATTTATGAGAAATCTAAAATATGGTTTTCTTCCCCCATTTAAGAAAGAGGCTTATTTTTGTGTGGGTTTTTTTTTAAACTTGTCAGTTGAAAATCTTTGCTGTGGTGTTTTGTTTTGTCTTGTTTTAGGAAAGAAACCAACCAAAGTGGGCTTTTCATTTTCTCCAAATTATGGTGCTACTCTGCTAATAGTTAAGGAATTTATTTTTTTGCTGTTTTTTGATACTAGATACAGGATCTTAAATTTTCAAAAGTGACTCATGATTTGGCATAAGGCCATTTTAGAGCACATAAGCTAAAACATCTGAAAGATGGTATTCAGTTCTTACTGGAAAAGGGTTCCGTAAAAGACATTTCAGTTTGTCAGCAAAATGCCCAGGCATCCAAAATCACCACTCGTATGTGCAAATATAGCTTGTTAGATTTCCTTTCAGGCTGTGATTGAAAGCTTTTCACACTTTGAAAAAAATTAGAAGATGAAAAGCAAACAAGCTTTTACGTCTATCTGTAATCACATAATACAATGTGATATGATGATATTATCATTTATGATACAACGTAACTTGTTATAAAACAGTTGCATTATTGCCTGTATTTTTGCAAAGGGAAGGCAAGCAGGACTAACTTGATGGCTCAAGAGTGTATTAGATTCTGCTAGTTGGTAGACTACAGTCAGGCAGATGGTATAGTTGCATAGCTAAAAGCTATTGTGATCTTGGCTTCCTAAATTCTAGACAATTCTGGCTGGATAGCAGGATCCTCTGCAATTTTCTCTTTACTGTCCTTACAACACTGACTGATTTAGTGGCTGTTTCTCCTTTTTTGCTTCTAGTTGGTGATGGAAGTGCTACAAAGAGGTGATTAGGCAACAGCAAACATCAGGTTGTCGGTCTGTGATTCCTCGGGGCTGTAGCAGGGGGAGGCAGCAGGAAAGAAGTTGCTGAGTGGCCTGACATAAAAGAAATGGGTAAATCTTACAGAGTAAAATGTAAAACCTAGTAAGGGTTCTCAAAACAGCAGCACTAAAATCAAAAGTGCTGTTGAAGGGCAATTTATATATTGATAGGAAAAAGCAGAGTGCTGTGTTTATTCCTGGCAAGGAGACATTTTTCAGATTTTTGTCATCAGTAAATACCTGTGAGGATACCCTGAATCAGTACCTTGTCACCAAAATACATCTATGAAGACAGTCCATAAGCATCAGCTTGTTGGTGCGTTTCATTCCCAAACACTGGCTGTTTCTCTTCGCTGCTAAAACAAAGGGGAAAATCATTTGAACATCGTTAAAAAAAGGTCTGATTTCAAATAGGTGAGACTATCACAGTCATCTTTTGTGTTTACAGCATCGCTTTTAGCATAGCATAAAATGAGAAATTAAAAAATTATTTGGGAGTTCGCCATGGATGCATCCTGTGGGACAAGTTTACAGTTCATTATTGTTTTGAGTGAAGAAACCAGGAAAAAAATTCAAGGAAATCTAAAATGGTTTCATGAAACAGACACATGTTTGTCAAAATAACCTGATAATAACTGTCAGCATTTGGTGGAAGACTTATTCATAGTTAATCATTTTGATTCTTCTTCAGTGAGGAAATCACAGAATATTCTGTCCAAGTTGTTAAATATGCCATCCAAAATGCTGTCCAAGATTTTGATTAAAACAGAGTATGCCTTTTGCACAATGAGTTGTTATGGCTGGATCTAATTACAAATGAACAATTGGAGCCACGGGAGAACAAAATAAAATAATGATTCAGATAAGTTATAGAGCTTTTCCATTACATAGTCCATATGACTGATCCTAAATACAAAAGTCATAGATTATGCCTGAAATAAATAAAAAACCCCCCCAATGTTGAAATACTATGTGGAACAAAAGCTCTTCTGGTTTGTAAAGGGAAAAATGCAGATTTCTACCCCATTGTAACTTAGCTGCAATACTCAGTTGCTTTGTCACATTGTACTTCTGATGCATTTGAAGAAAATAATTCCTTCCTTATAACCAGGAAGCAAAACAAGTATGAAAGCCTTTTCTGAACGATAAAAGAAAAGAGAAAGTAGGATATTTTGTGTCTAATACTGCCTGTGGACATGGAATCACGCATCAGAATGATCAGGCTGAAAGGCTATGAACCTCTGCCTCTCTCCCGTGTTCTCTCCGAGCTGCTTCTCTGCCCCGCTTCAGCAGGCTTTGAGCATCTCCTTTCGCCACCAGCTTTACAGTGACATGGAAGAATAGTGGAGGTGATGCTGCCTCTTCCGTCCTGCTGTCAAATCAGGACTGCTCAGCCCCCTTGCACCATGGGTTTGCTGCACGTGCCTCATACCACTTCGTTTCTCCCTGCATGTTCCTGTTGCACTGCCTACCTGCAGCCCTGTCTGGTTTGGGGATTCGTGCCAGAAGGCACAACATTATAATTAATATATTAAAAAAAAAAAAGTTCTACATGGGAGACCGACCTATTACTTAGAATACTGATGTCTGTTGCATCGGATGTGGATTTCCCTTGACCATCTAGTTAATTGTAGTGCCTCTCTCCATCAAAGCCATTAATAATAAACTAGTGCATTTTGGGGTATATATAGCACTAGTAACTGTTTCGTTGTGGTGAAGGGTAACCTGAAAATTCCAGTACATAACTCAGTATGCTACTGCCCACCAATAATTAATTAGTTACAAAATTTACACTATGATAATGAATATGGTCTTAGAGAAGGGGTTTGGGAAAGTAATTCCAATTTTATTTCCTATAGTTTCTTGACTAACAGTCAGATTCACCCATTTTAGTTTAACAATAAGCCAGTAGGATCAAAAAGAATCTCAGGATAACTTTATACAAAATATTGACTTTGTGATTCCCGGCTCAATGTTTTCTTGTGAGGAGATGGAGAAATCTTCCTGACTTAACAAGAACAGAAACTGTGGTAGCCATCGATAACTAAATAAGGAACGTGCACTATTTTGTAAAATAATTTCTCAGATAGATTCTGCTCATGGAATATATCAAAGTGAAACCTAACATCCTCTTCAGTTCAGACAGAGAGAGGTATGCTGAAGTCATCCTTGATTTTACGTTTCTGTAGTCTTGGGACTGGCTGGCTGGCAGTGTGCTTCAGAGCATCCTCAGACACTGCCGTAACTGGTGGGGGTCCCCTGGGGAGTGCTGTGCAGCCAGCCAGAGGTCTCTGCTGCACAGGGATTGCCTCTCCTCAGGAGGCTGCTGGTGAAACAGGAGATCTGAAATACTGACTGCATCCACCATGGGTCGGAGCATCCCACTCCTGTGTCTCCAGCTGCCTTTCTTGATCAGATGGACCAGCGCAAAGGCGAGAAGATGATCTTTGTCTTCGGCGGCGTGTTACTCAACGGATGCGTTGCCGTTCACGTGCCGGTGGCATTTAGCGTCGGCAGTGAGCCTGATCTGTAGCCAGAGTGGGCTCATCGGTCAGTTGTTCTCCTGCTCGTGCTCATCGTGCAACCATGTGGCTGCTCGGCGGCAGCTGGTGGGGACTGCAGGCACCACCTTTTGGTCTCTGCTCCCGTTTCGCTGCCAAGACTTGCAGCAGCTGACATGCTTTGGCTGGTTGCTGGAGTACATCATCTAGCTTTAGTGTGGTTTATTGCTTTGGGCTCAAAGTTTACTCTGCTCATTTATCATCATTTCCTAACCGTAAAACAGGTATATGCTACCAACTTCAGCCTACAGAGGAGAGCTTGGCAGAGACTGCAGGCATGCTATAGGGATGCCATGCATTTACAGTCCCTTTTATGGTAACGTTATCAAAGGCTCCTTAGCATAAACGGTGATAATGCTCAGAAGATTTCTTAAAAAAATATTTTGCGTATAGTATTTCTCTTAATGTATCCTTATGCAGAAACCGTCTTGAGTATAATTACAGCTTTGTAAATCCCCATTATTTGTTCTCTATCTGTAGCAAAGGATTTGTCTGTTGAGTTACAACTGCAAATACCTCATAAACCCGGCAGCTGAGTATTATCTGTGATGTACTGGGGGGAAAAACAAGCAAATACCAGTGTCTTTCTGAAAATAGAGAAATGTAAATGAAGCCTTTTTTATGGAGCACCCAAAATGGGGAAAATACCACTTTCCCTGTTCCTGCTAGTTGTGCATTCAGAATTTTGAGTGTGGATGATTGCAGTTTTGAATTTGAGTACTTTGATAGATTTTTTTTTTCTGATCTCCTTTGGTAGAAATAAACATGAAAGGCAATTGCAACAGGTTGGCTTTGATACATTACTACACAGTTACTAAACAAATGTCTAAAACTGTCAGTTTGTCTCTTAATCAGAGTTTTGCCCAATTCCACCTTTCAAAAAACCCTGGAGCTTCAGCGTGCTTGACGTTAGCTCCAGAAAATAAAGCAAGTATCATTTCTTAAGGCTTTTATCCTGTTAGCTTAGCCAGAAGATCTTGATTCAACAATGTTTTGAATTTAGTCAGAGTTGGTTATCACTAGCAAATGATGCCATTGTCACTAGCGGTGTTTTATCACCACCTCTCCCCAAACGACGAAGAGAAGTTAGACCGCCGCAGAGAGTAATTAAACATAACTGTGTTTCAGTGAAGATTTAGATGTGCTGTATATACTGGGCATAGGGAGACATTTTCTGAAGCCCTTCTTCGAAATACCTGTTTCTATTTCATTGTCTGTTTCTCATATAGACAACCAAACCTGCCATTTGAAACACTTCCCAGCAGAATTGCTGGCCTGATGATTATACAGTGTCATTGTACAATGCTCCTTAAAATCTTCACTGTACCATAAATAAGAAGAAATTGCTCTCCTCTCTAAGCTTGCTTTGCACTGGCTTTCACATGGCAGATTCCCATTTTATTTATTCCTAGGGTATTTTTCATAGCTTTCAAAATGTACGCAGAGCTTAAGGACAAATTTCTTGCTCAAATCATGCAGTCTGTGCCACAGTTATGAACTGCATTGGGACCATTTACTGGGACATGTGCTGTACATGGGACGTACATGAGGGCACATGTCATACAGGTAGAAAAAAAATAGAAGAAAGAAGTGTAACAAAAAAAGATCTTTAAAAGTCAAAGCAGTTAATGTACTATGGAGTAGCTCACTGTAATTTTTTTTTTTTTATTAGATGCATGTGTAAAACCTCATCTTCCGTAGAACTTTCGTGCTTTAATTTTGGATGGGAATTACTGTGAGAGCTGCATTCCAGTGTGCAGGTGTGATGGGTGTCATCTGCCATCCCAAGGAGAACATGGCACCACCAACCTCGTTATTAGAAAAAGTCTTGAGGGAAAAATAATGTGTTCTGGATGTGTCACAAGTTGGAGGCAGCCAGGCTTTAAGTTCTGAGATGTGTTAGGTTGGGACTGGCACCCTGGAAAAGATAACAAAGTCTGTCTTGTTTTATTGCAGGACTCAATAATGACGTTCACGAGCTGGGGATATTGTGCAGCAATATTTACTGTACATTTGTCCTTGAAGATACTAGCCTTTTTAATTCTGCCATCCCATAGAAGACAAACTAAGGGCAATTAAGACAACCATAACTGTTTTCATATCAGCAGGGTGATTATAAGCAGAAAAATATGTGCTTTCTGATACAAGGTTTGAAGGTCCAAGTCTTATCTCTGCTGTAATTTATGCTTATTCAGACATTCGGACAACGATTAAAATCAGGCCTCTGGTGTAAAACAGTCTGAATCTAAGGATGAAGTGTCTCACCTTGTTTTGGCTCTCTCGGCTTGTCTGCTCGCTGGGTTCCTCTTCAGTAAGCTGAAGGAGGAGAGGAGAAAATTCTGGAGTGCTCTTTGCACCACTGATCTCAGAAGCGGTAACTCCCACCGAGAACTGCAGTATGTGGTGAAACACGTGTGGGATGAATATCCTCAAGTCCCCAAAGCTTCGTATTTCATTACCTTCATATGTTCTATTTAAAGCTTGGAAGTTCCCCTCAGATTTGAGTATTGTTATTTTTTTGTGAAGTTTTGGGCCATACTCAGAGAAACGATGAACACTGATAGTTCAAAAATACGTATGAAGGTTTCTTTTCAACACGGATGGCTTTCATAATTGGATTCTTGATGTTAGGCAAGGTTTGCAATCCAAAGGTGAACAGAAGGTTTCTCATAGACTTAAATGTGAATTGTTGCACTTTTGGTGGTACTGGGCTGGACCCTACAGAGATGACATCCTTAAATACCTTTCAGAGGGAGGAAGAATTGGTTTTAGGGCATGCGATTATATTATGCATGAAAGAATAACTGTCTTTTTTGGAGATCTGCTAAATTCGGTTGAATTTTACAAGTCCCTACGTTAGAATAATGCATTAGCTTTTTGTTTTAAAGGCACAAATAATATAATTTTCAAAAAGAGCAAAGAAATAAATTTGTGGATTTGAAACAATTATTTTTGGTACAGTTTCTGTTTTAAAAGTAAATCAGTTTATCTTTGTCCCTTATTAAGTCAAGGAAAATTGTGATATTAACTTCTTAAGATAAATAAAATGTACTGTAGTAGAACTTGAAGGTCTACTAGCCACAGTGTATTTTAATCTTGTTAATTCTTCATTAAAACAGAGATGTGTAATGGAAATGCTGGCAAAACAGGGCTGTAGACATTACTGTCTGTGGACTTACCATTTACTGGAAAGGATAATAGCTCCTGGACAGCGTATTTGGAGCATTTTCAGTAAAGCAGCTGTTGAGTTTTTAGCTCTTTAGAGTGGACCCAATGAACATATAGCAGTAGCAATGGTGATTTTTGTTTCCTCATTGTTCCACCTCTGAACAGTTAGGTCAAGCTACCTGGCTGCAATTTAAGACTTCTTAGACTCAGGAGGAGGACTAGCTTGCAAAAAAATCATTGAACTTTATGATTTAAATGACAGCCAGTCATCAAGAACAGTAAAAAATGGTGGATGAAGAAAGAGGAACGTGTCTGCACATTCAGCGCTTCCTTGAGGAGAAAGACAGACTTGAAGCAGTAGCTCTGTGACGAGGCATGCTGGTGGGGCAGCAGAACATGGACCACATGTTCCTGCTGCAGTTGGCAGTTATGTGTAGGCATGTATAGCTGTGGGTGGGGTTATATGCAGTTTTTTGGCAATGACTGTTAATTTTTAATCTGTACGTATGCCTTATATGGAGCTATTTTGTGTGTTTTCTGCCTTCCAGCTAAGACGTTTTCTTTGCTGTCCAATCTAAACACGGGCTTTCTTCTAGCCTTTTATCCTGCAGAGAGCATATACCCGCATGGTAATTATGATTAGCATTGTACTGGTAGTAAACATTCTCAGGATGCATCTGTAGGTCCCTGGAGGCTGTGCACACAGACATATCTACAGTGTCCCCGCACCCGCAGAGACTGGGTCTCCCTAAGGAAGCACCGAACAATCCAAGGCATGCTGTGTAGAGTTTCAGAAATGAAAATGCCTGTCACAGTTTAGGCTTTGGCATGCTGCAGCCGTGGCTTTTCACTCTACAAAGTGCATGGCACAACTTGCTAACTACTGCAAGTGCTGGAACTGTGAAATCAAATGGCCTTGAGTCAAGACTGGTGGGGCGGGAAGAATTAAATTATGTTTCTGTGCCAGGAGAGTTCCTTGCATCTTGAGGAAGAACTTTGCTGAGGGAGGTCAGTGAGATTTTCCCTGTTTTTTCTGTCCTGAGGGTTTGGTTTTTTTACTGACGTGCATTTTAATTCTGACTGGGAGCTGCTAAACAGAAGTGAAAGCCAAATGTATTGGAATGGCTTTAGGAATGAATTTATCTCCTGGCCAGGATTCTTGGTCCCCCACCCCTTTCTTTTTCCTTCCTCGGCTCTGATGGAGTGAGAACTTGGTGGCCTTTCCAGGCCTGATTGGCTTCAGTGATCTTTGGTGAAAAAGAAAGTTGTAGTTGCTTTGCTCAGTCAGTCTCCCTGTGGACCTCTGAACATCAGAGCATCCTGCAGGGACTACAAAAGTAAACTGAAGCAAATTCTGGGATGATGGTGAATCTGTCGAGAAGACTGAAAAGATTGGCATCTTTTCATAATTTTAAAGAATTTCCCCCTAGTTGTTTCTTTCTAATTGAAGAGGACTGTGAAAAATTTCAGGAGCCTAATTAATTTTTAATAGGCTTAATAGGGTTTTGTTGGATAATAAGATATGTAGAAGAAGAATAGTGCCCTCATCCCTATATGATATCTGTCCAAAGACTTAGGCAGAATATGTCATTTATATCTAAATTTTGTGAAGTCACCTGGATGCCTTTTCTCCTACTGCATACTGGATAAGTGCTGAATCATTTGGAAAGAACTGGGTTTAGCTAATTGGGTGTATTCATTATAGGGGTCAAACCCATGTTTTGGTTAAGAGCAAGATATGTTGCTTTATCTTCAGCATTGCAATTTCTGCTAAAAAGCATGCAATGGCAAAGATGAAATAACAGTGACTGAAACTAGGAGGAACATTTTTATGTGTACAACTCCATGCAGTCAAGAATTTTCTCAGTCTGGTAAGGGAGGAAATTTTCATCTACATCTATTCTGCTGTCTAATCATTTTGGCAGTATTTGTTTTCTGTGGTTCGACTGGAGTCGGTGGTGAGTCTTCTTAAAGAAGACTCATGAATAGCATCAGTAACAAGGTACATTGTTAAAACAACCTCTGTCAGTAGGTTTTTTTAGTGTTAGCTTTAGTATTTATAAAATAGATTTATAAAGAGTTGCTCTGAAAAACATGGAGCTTGCAAAAAGATTTATGTTTTTTTTGTATCTGAATTGAAAGGATAATGTCAAATACCTTGTTGAAATTCCAGAGCCTTTTGCCACCAAGTGTGGACAGTTGTTGGCTTAGTTTACCTTAATTGTATTGATGTGCTTTTGAGGCAGTCTGCTAGAATGCCTCCAGAGTGCATCCAAAGTTAACACATTTGGTGACTGGCAACAAGTACGGTTTTTACTGTAAAGAGGCATATGCTTAGAAAGATGACGCATCTGAATATTGCAATGAAAATGTCTGCTTTCTTTTTTTTTTTTTTGTAGAGATCTTCCCCTCCATCTAAGCAAGGAGGTCATTAAGCATGAAAGCAGTGCAAGGAGTTAACGGGAAATGTTATATTTTTATGTGAAAGCAAAGAACCCACGCCTTTGCCAAGGTGTCAGAGGCAGATCAGGCAGGAAGCCTGACAAGTCTTCTGCAGGGGCTGTTGAACACTTGGAGCCTCACTTACCCAGTGTGGTTTTGGGCACGCTGGAGTGGAGGTTATCGCCGCTTGGGTAGATGCCTGATCATCTGAAGATAGAGAGAAGCTTCCTGCTACCTGATGGAGAACAATAATGGGCCCATCTTTCTCTAGGACATGGTTCTCTTGGACAAATGTCTACTGAGACTGTCAAGCTAGGCAGGCAGCAGGGCCCATGAGAATGTATGATGGGAGGTGCTCATGGCTCTCATTATAGCTTGTCCTGTTATCAACAGCTAGATCAGATAAGGGAAACTTATGCAAACTGTTTCTTTAAGCATGCTAGGATTTTTTTTTTTTTTTTTTCTGGGAGTCATAAACCCTGCCAAAGTCAGCTTTCATTCTTCTTTTAAAAGTACGTAGGATGAGTTAAATATGCTTCAAAGCAGCCTGTGCTGTGAGTGTTTCTAGCATAGAAATACTTCGCTTCAAAAGCTGTGGATCTTGTCACAAGTCCAGGATGACTTTCACTCTTCTTCAGACTTGCCTTTGTACATGTTTTGTGGTTAAAACAGGCCATCCCGTAAGAGATTCCTTTCCCTTCCCACAAAGAACCATTCTGGTCCCATAAACTTTGTGCTGTGGACCTCTGTAGTATTGGGACAGGTGAGTAATAAAAATCAGAGACATAATATGTCCTCAGTTGCACTCTGGCTGGCTTTAACGGGTGTTTTGCATGAGAAAAGTAAGAAGGATTTGGCTTGTGCTGTAATAAATCCCACTCAATCCTATTGAAACCCTGCGTAGCATCCAGTGATACAATATCTACTGGTTCTGTCCCTTGATTCCTGCATGCAAAACATTTCTTAAGTTACCTCTCATGGGTGACCCACACCTAAAGCGAGATGGGTAAATGTGAAGTAATCTGGTGCTGATGCATGTTTTAATAGCTGGTTATCAGAAAGAGATGTAGAAAATTAAACCTATGAGTTTTTTGTATATTTTACTAAGTAATGAAATGACCTTATAGTTACCTTCTTCCTTTAAAGGTATACATGTGGAGATACTCTACTGTGGGAAGTCAGACATGGCAAATGTCAGCTCTGACAAGCTGATTCCTAAAAAAATGAGATTTCGTGCCTTTTCTCTAAATGGATGGTTAATCTAATGAATTTCTGCACTTCAGGAACGCCTCTTTTTAAGTTTACCTGTTCCATTTCTGAAATAGGCTCATTTTATAGGTGCCTCATAAAATACCAGGTGAACATACTCTAAATTAAGGGAAAAGGCACTTCTACTATTCACTTAAACGTTGCTTCCCTCAGATTGACAGATTCACAGCCATTCCTAGAAGACTCTGTTATTAACCCCTCTGCCCCCTAAAACACAGTATTGTCGTTGTAGAGCAAAGAATTCATCTCTCCAGCCATTGCATTGGTCACATGCTTTGAGGCCAAGCTTCGAATTTGTCCTTGACAAAGATGAACAAGGTCTCTCCTTGTTTTCCCTTCACCTGTAAATTTCTAACCATACTGATGGCTAATGAAGTGTACAGAAAGTGCTAGAGGTTGAGATGCTTTGCCTGTGACTCAGCATGCTTTTCTCTGCTTTTCAACAAATACCAATAATAATTGTCAGCTTTTATTAGACTTGGCTTTTTGTCTTCTATTTCATGCTGTGTCTTATGCTAATTTAGAAAATGAAATAAACTAAAGTGTGATTCTGTTCTTGCATATATTAGTGGCAAAAAAATTCCCATTTACTTCAGAGTTACCAGAATGCAATTCCCAGTTATAATGCTGATGCCTGCAAATAGTTCTCCTCGGTTGTAAAGGACTGAACAAAAGTCACAAAGAAATGAAAGGTTAATTAATATTTTTGCAGGCCTCAAAATTCATTGATTGTCCTGAGTCATACTGGAACTTTTTCAGAATAGTCTTTAAAGCTTTTTTGTTTTTCAGATTTCATGGTTTATGTTGGTAAGCTATTGGCAAATGTGCCATTTAGAATGGCTTAGGTGAAGCGGATGTTTGGTGAAATGGCTTGATGCTTTCATTCTTCTACAATCGCTGCTGACCCTGCCTGTTTTGGGATTAAGCAGAAAATAGCTGCTTTTAAAAAAACCTTCCAGGCTGGGAAACTCTTTGAATGGGCATACTGCTATGCATATCTATCTTATGATAGAAGATATCAAGTGTCCAATAAAAATAATAGCAATAGAAATACTGGTCATAAAATACTGCTTGCAGTGAAAATAAACCCATGAAGTGTGCCTAATCAGCCTGCAGTTTAGGTGATGAATCAACTAGATCAGTTGTTTGTACTGATATTTCCAAAGCATTTGAAATGTTTGTTCAGAACAGCTAGTTAAGATAGCAAATAAATAAAGGCCTCCACCCCAGAGCGTTGAGAATGATTAACTCTCCGAAATAATGGAAATTGATTTCAGTCATGTAAAAAGAACCCCATAGTTTTAATGTTAATTGAAGTGAAACTA
The DNA here is from genome assembly GCA_013400535.1 of Scopus umbretta. Lineage (NCBI taxonomy): Eukaryota > Metazoa > Chordata > Aves > Pelecaniformes > Scopidae > Scopus > Scopus umbretta. The sequence continues at coordinate 43,910 of VZTL01013467.1, forward strand.
AAATAATAACTTCAGAAAGTGCTTTTTACCAAACAGATCTTTAATACAGATTTCTTTACTCTTTTCAGTGAAAGAACAGAAAATGAAGCTCTAATAAGGTAAGATTTTTTTAATTCCACTTTAGTAGATATTCAAGTTAATCGGAGGTAATTGTTAACAAATATGCTTAGCATTTCAGAGTAGATCCTAGACATAGTGTCGGTCAGTTTGTCAAAACACAAGAAAGAAAGGAGACTATTGCGGAATGCCTGTAACAACATTTGACTGTTTCTTATTGTTACTAAGCCACTATTTGGTCTTTTAATCAAAATAAGATACCTGCATAGATGTAGAAACTTCTTTTTTCCTCTAAGGAAGGTACAGGTAATTATTTTTCCAGCAGACTCTATATAGTTTTCACTACTCAGTCAATTAAAATCTTCACTTACAAGGAGAATTTTTGCCATTTGAAAAGGAAGTATTGGCGTATATGCTGATAAAACAAGCAGCTTTGTAAATTTTAGTAAATTCTTGGGTTTTGAGATGTGGTGGTGGGATTTTATGAATTACATAGTTAAATGAATGTATCTGTAGAGGAGTGAACTTTCCTAGGAGTGACTGTTTCTTCCTCTTCCACATGACATGATTCAGGCTGCTGCATTCTGGAGATGGATTCTCAGTGCATCTGCTAGATAAGCGAAAGGCAGCAGAAGGTCTTTCAATACATTACCAACAGCAAGGGGTGTTAAAAAAGGGGGGGTTATCTTTTTATTTCTTTCATTGCTAGTGGGGATGCTGACATTCATGTGCTGTGCTATCTAGAAAGTGAAGCAGCTGTGTCAAATAACATAACCAGGTGTACGACAGCAAGTTGTTCTGACAGGCAGCTGCAGTATGAACCTGTCCAGAGCATTCCAGAAATATTGAATTACTTTTCAGTCACAGGTAATAGTTTCAATTTTAATAGCCATTCACAGGATATTGAGGAAGGGAAGTGTTGTTGGTTACTGTTTCCCTTTCCTCCCATATTTGCCTGGTTTGGTTTTTATTGGTAGTTAGTAAAAGATTGCAGAGTTGTTAGCTGGATTTTGAGCACCTATTTCAAGTCAAACACGTTCCACATGGAAGTGTGATTAAAAGGAATGTTTTTTAAACCTGCAGACATCTTAAACCAGTAAAAGTTGATGCATCTACATAAATGGTGTTCCTGATTTGCAGAGGGGCATCCTTGGAATAGGGAAGAGGGAGGCTAAAAAAAAACCATCAGTTAAGCTATGCAAAATGTAAACTGTTTGAAACCACAAGTGAGTAGAAATGTGAAATATTAATGGAAAAAACAAAAGTGTTGTGAAAAAGTAATGAGGTGTCATATCACATTTTTTTGTTGTGGAAAATTTTAAAGTGATGTTGTAAATAGCAGACACTCTAGCTTTGCATATTCTTGCTCTGTATTAGTACATGGAGAGTATGTGCATGTATTTGCAGTTACAAAGGTGTGTGCATATATAATATATCTCTGAGACAGCAAGATGCTGCTGTTCTGCACCAAATCAGTGTGAAGAACTGACAGCCCTTCTGGAACAGGGCTGAGGAAGCTGAGGAACTCTATAACGTATTGCGAATCACATGGGTAGTACCGGGATTTAGTAAATGCCAGAAGAAATTCTAATTCTGAGCAGTCTTTGTACACTGATCTCATCAGCGTCCGTGATCCAGGGAGGACACAAGTCCTCTTTCTGTCTCCTTACCAGGATTCAGCCATACACGAACTGCGCAAACGTTGCAAAAATGAATTAGGCTCGCTCTGTTTGTAGTTGATCTCCTAACACAAGAGAGCCTTATGTGGAGCCTCTGAATGCTGCAGTAATGTAAATTCTAAGTAATATGCCTAAGTAATATAGCATGACAGCAGTAGTGGAAATTTACTCATTTTGTTTCCCAGAGTCACAACTGGAAATATTTTAGGGTACATATTCCTCACTCCTGGATTTCTGCCTTGGCAGTCCCTGCAGAAGCACTGGGTCATTCTGTTAACAGGATTTTTATGTGATTTTCACATACAAGTGGTAGAACACCACCTGCCATCAGCCATCTATTTCTTTATGAGTTAACTGTAGTATTTAGTACCTACCGATGCGGTTTGAGCTAGAATTTATCAGTTAAGTTAAAAATGAAACTCTGCAGATTGAAGTGCTATTTATCCTGAATTTCTAGGTCTTAGAAGTGGGTGACTGCTATGAAAGCTGGAAGAGCTTGTTAAAGAAGATGCTTGGTGCCTTCCACTCGCACTTCAATTGACTTTTCTCTTTTAGTCTCTATAGTCAAAAGCTATCTGTAATACCACTGCAGCTGCTGTGCGTTGGGTTCAGGAATCCCTGTTTTGATTTGCCAAGTGGGCAAACTACTTATCTCAGGTAAGAGATTTTTGAGATGTGATGTAGTTAGTATCTAAAAATACCTGTGTAGGGAGATAGGATAGGGCTCCAACAGGCAAAAACACAGCAAGATAAGCAAGAGGAGTTCACATTGGAAATACGATACCATAGGTGTAATTAACCATTGGAAAGGCTTAGAAAGGAATGTGGTAGATCACTTGGAGTAATTAAATCAAGATTAGATCTCCTTCTGAAATATCTTCTAGTAGAGTTACAAGTTCTTGTGCTTTGTAAAGAAATTGCTGCGTGAGGTACCGCAGCCTGTGCCAGGCAGGAAGTCAGACCAGATTATCGCAAGAGTTCCTTCAGGGCTTTTAAATTCACATCTCCACCAACAAAGGCTCTTATGTGGTCCAGGCAGCCACAGGATTTCCAAAATCAGAGCGGGAGCAGGTCACTCTTGTTTCAGTGGTGAAAGGTTGAAAAGTCTTTGAGCAGATCCTTGAAGGAACGCAGTGGTGGGTACAGCACTGCTGAGTTTGCAGGTTTTGCTTGCTGCAGTCATACATACTAGTACTGAGGCAGTTTCTGCTCCTGTCTGATCAGTCCACAGACACGTCTTTCTGCATTGTCTTCTAATATTTTGCCTGACTTACTTAGCTTGCATTTTGTATTGAGAGCACTGAAAAGTAATAATTTGTCTATGATGTTTATTGAATCCCTTCTGTGATATAACTGAAATCCTGAATGAATTCAGCATTTCCTGCAGTTATTCTGTGGGCTTAATGCCATCATCTTGAACATCGGATTTGCTATAGCCAAATGCTGTATCTGAAATGTTATTATCCATAGGAGTAGAAAGGGCAGGTTAAATTTCTAGCAGATTCTAGAATTCCTAACAGAAAATAATCTGCTTTCCACAAAACTAAAAAAGAAATAACCTGTATGTTTGCTCTGGGACCTGCATGGGATACAGAGAGAGTGTGGAGGATACTCATCTTTCAGTTCATATCAACTGCAGGGACGTGCATCCTTGTTTTACCAGGTAAGAGGCAGCAGATCCTTTTCATAGAAAATACATAAAAATGGTTGATCAAAAAAGTAATTTTTTTTTTACTAGAAGAAGCACGAAATGCTGTGTTGAACAAGAACAGCATGAAACGCTGTGTTGAACAAGAACAGCCCTGACTCCTTTTTGTTACTTTGATAAGCTTCTTAATTTCAATGTCCAAAATTATTCAGGAGTTACTGTGCAAAATCTTGCAAATGGAAAAACCCATCAACTTGGGCTCAGAGTTATGTCATCCTGCTGCACTTACGTAGCATAACTTCTGTTACAGGAATGTACAATGTAACTCCACAGTAGTATGACAGGAGAAATAGCTAAGAGTTGTGCTGGCCGTATGTATGCATAAAAAATTATTCAGGAGAGTTTCCACATAATTCTGGCTCTCTTGAAAGACCTGTGAAAAAGCTCTTCTGTAAAACTTTAAGAAACTAGAGCTGTCCAGGGTAATTTGAGGGTGAGCCCAGGCATATCAGAGGATTTTGTGTTCCAGAATACCTGATACCTGACCTGCTAGCAGGTGGTGGGCACTTGGTACCTGGCTTGTCCTTTGTGTACTCTGGCCATCCCTACTGCTCTCCCTCCTGGACTGACACATATGTGTGGTTTACACATGGCAGCCCGAACCTGAATGGGGAAAATTATTAGACTAAAACAACAGGAAAACTGAAGTAGAGACGAGAAATACGCTTGTGTTTGATAATCCAAAGTAAGGTGGCTGAGCTAAGTAAGTCTGTTTCCTTGCACATAGAGGCTACACCCGCTTTCATGGACATCCAAGAAAAAGAGTAAGGTGATGGAGGGCAAGAGACTGGAAAAGGATAAAGAAAAGGTTAATTACCCTTGCTAGTAGGTAAGGGATTCGTGGCTGTGGTGAAGTAGAAAGGAGAGAAGACTTTGGTTAGTCAGGAGTCAAGCATGTTTGGCTGGTTGCTGTGCAATAAGAGTTGTGATTTTTTTAGTATGACGTTTCTTATGCACCATCTCCCTTGAAAATATATTACATACCTATGGTTTTCACAAATTCCTGATAGCCATAATACTGACTGTGGAGAGTATTTAAAAACAAACTTCAGGATGTCTTTTTTTCACATGTTTGTGCTACCACTGAGTCACTCTTAATGGATACTTCAGTTCTGAAAAGGAGTGGAGGAGGCTGTGCCATGGAAGAAAATTGCCGTCTCCATTAATAAATGTATTGGAGCCTTCAAATTGCTGCTGTTTTCTTCCATGTGAAAGCTCGTGGCTGAGTCATTTAATGTAAAGGAAAACAGGCTTTTGTACCACAGAAGGAGCACCTCTACTGGACAGTGGTACACAAGGCTACAAAACTGATATTGGTTATCACTGTGAGCTTCTGTGGCATTTCTTTCTGTTCAGGCAATCATGTAAAAGCACTCCATATGACAAAAAGGAGGAGTTCCTTTGGCTCATTTCCAATGCGCTGATAGTCCCAAATTTTTTATTGATACTGAAGAACTGCACTTGCTTTAAAAGCTTAGTTTTACTGCATTTAAAAGCTATTCAATCTTGTTTCCTGCACTTTGTTTACTTAATAACCCTTATACAAGAATCCGTGATTTTGTCTGGGTAACTTGCTGTTCTCTTCCAAAAATAAATATACCTTTTTTTTATTTTATTTTTCAAATTCACATGCTGGGTTGGAGCGCAGTTTGGTGTAAAGAAGTACCCTGATGCTTCTACTGTGCTCACAATGTCTGCTCAGATGAGAGTTAAGTGTGCTGTGCTCACTGTTACATAACTTTGCAAAAAGTGTTGATTCAGGGAAATTCTGCTGCTGTGAGAGAACAGGAGCATCGCGAATGTTCTCTCTGCCTTAATGGAAATGTGGTTTTTGGTGACTACTGCATTTTAAAAATAGCAGATTGTGCGTATGCGTTCATTGACAGAGTCCAACTTGAACAGCACGGTGATGGTCAGGGCAGCAGGTCCTGCTGTTTGCTGCAGCCCTGGGAGGATGGATGTGGCTCAGGTGGCACCAGGCTGGTACAGCATGTGTGGCTGCTACCAGAAGGGATTTGCAGCCATACAGTGTTGTGTTTTGAGTAACCTTTAGAAGACTGCTTCTGAAAAATTGCTAGGTTGGCCAAACAGATCAATTCCCATCAGAGGGAGAGACAGCTGTTCGTTTGGGTACATCTGCTTTATTTGGCTGTGTGGGTTGTCCCGCTGGATGGAGTGGGCTCCTAGGACCTACCTGTGGAGAAGAGGTGCAGGTAGGACAGTGTGCACTGTGGCAGAAGTGCTTCGTTTTTTGGCATTACGGAAATGGTCTTGCCTTCTGAATGTGTTGGAAGGGTAGGTTGCTAGTCTAATTCTTCTACCTTTGTCACTTCACAGAGTAGCCCCTCTATTTCAGCTCAGAGGGATCCTGTTTACTACAGAATATTTCAGATTACTGTACTCTGCTGCTTACACTAGTCAAGGCCTTTCCTTCCCCAAAATATGTATTAGTGAAAGTGTATGAAAATGGGACATGCACTCTGAAATACCCATGCAAAGGTACAGCTAGTTATAGACCTACAGATAACAAGGTAGATTAAAGGTTGAGAAAGGCAATGTTCACTGAAAATCATTAGCCCTAGTGTCTCTAAGGAACACATACCCATTCTGTGCCTTTCTGCCCACTTTAAGGGTCTGAGACCCCATGGAAAGCCTGTCTAGAAGCTGCTACAGGTCTAACTGATGTTAGCTAGGTTTGCTTTTAGGTCATTCTCATTCAGCAGCATCCTCAGAGCAAGCTCTCATTCTGTTGTTTCAATTTCCTCACCTGGGGCTTCTATCCAGTGCTGTTTTCTCTAATCACATCCTATACGCACTTGTCCTTGGAGTCCCACAGCTCTTGCTCTCTCCAAGTTGACGGTCTAGGTTGTTTGCACTGTTGTGCAGGAGACTCTGTGAATGATTTAATTTTGCCAGTTGAGGTAAACAGACAGTAAAAACACATGCTGCAGCACAAAATGTCCTCTAATCACTTATTTGACAAGTGCAGTTTAATTATTTAGCATAGCTTGTAAAAGTAATGAAGTCCTAGTAACATGAGACTTAACACTCTCCTATTAATTTTTCCCTGAGAGGTGGGAAAAGACTGCTATATTTTTGTGTGCAAACTGAGAGTGTGCAAACTAATGAGATTTGACTAAGAATACATAAAAGGGGCTGGAACCTTTCAGGGCTTCTTAATAGTTTCACTAATAGGTAGTAAATCCAAGAGCATCCCACAGTTAGACAAGATTCTGCCTGTGTTGGCAAACCAGAAGATGCCGTCTGATGCTTTGCCAAAACAAAAGAGAGTTTTCTTGGCCCAGCTGTATTTTTATTGAATGTGTAACTTAGTAAGAGGAAAAGCCCTAAGTCACAGCCTTGCTGAAGAAGTATCATTGAAAATAATTTTCTGTAGCGTGATAGATTTCATGTTGCTACAAAATAAATATTTAATCAGTGCTAATATTTTTGGTTCCCTCAGGCAGCGAGAGATGTAGAAGTTCTAACTTTTTACTCAAGTAAGTGCAAATGCAATCTAGCAGGAAGTTCAAAGTAAAATGTATGTATATCCTAGAGGGTTTGTTTTTTTTTTTTAATGGATTTTAGGTGCAGCCAGCCAGGATTGATGGCTAGTTTTATTCCTGACAGAGAACAGTTATCTCTAAGTTAAAAAGCCCCCCTCCGGAAAAAAAGGAAAAAAAAACCCAAAAAGATAAATGTAAACAGAACTGCAAGCCAGCATGCCTGTTGGATTGATTTGAATTGTATGGGGAACTAGATCAGTTAAAATTACACAGGGGATGGTCTAGTGACTCTCCAGAGATGCAGTTACTGGTTAGTTTCTAATTCCTTGATCTTATGTGATACACTGGGCTCTTTGTTTAGGGGCTTCACTTGTGTAGTACAAAAGGATATTGTGTGCAGGGAATATTTCTTATCTGAGCAGCTCTGTGAAGAGCAGTGGCAGAGTTTGGCCCTTGGAGGGTGTGAGCTCTCTGTAGGCTCTGGGTACCACTGAAGTCGGACTGTGGTTGGGGGATCAGAGACAGCTTCCTACAAAAGCCGCAGCTCCCACAATCCTCATCAGACAGGAGGATGGGAGATGAGGGCTTAAATTTTTTGCTCCTCCTGTGTTTTCACTTGGGATGATTTTGTTTGCAGAGGGAGCAAGGACTAAATGGACTCTACTGCATTTTTCCTTCAAATGTGAACTGCTGACTGAGGCTCCTTCTGCGGTTTTCCCTTTCTACTCAAGAGTCAGTAAGAGCTCTTTCCTGGTACCCTGAGAGACAGACGTGTATTTTTAATGAATCAGTCTTGAGACAGTTGTCATGCTTGCATTTAAGAACACTTTTCAGGACACATCTGCTCTAAACAGAGAACATTAGTGTTCTCCCTCTTTTGATCTGTTAGAAACTTGTTCTCATCCTTCTAGCCATCAGCATCTTTCATTTTCCTTTCACAAATTAATTTAAAAAACAATCATCCCTTCTTTGATTTAATAATCACAGGAAAAAAAACAGAGGTAAAGTTAATAAAATTTCAGGGAGGGAAATGGTATGTTCTGAACTTAGACTTGAAGTGCATGTGCACCTCACAGAAAGGCAGCAGGTTTCCATAAAGGTCATGCAGAAACCTAGGAAAATGTTCTCTGCCACGTCTCATGACTGAGAGGAATCCTGTTGAACAGTTATGAGAAGTTTTTGACATTCCTGATTTCCTTTATATTAAGGTGCTAACCGTACACACCATTAGTCTCATCCCCTGATTGGGGCTGATTCAGAGTGCCTTACTTTTCACAGTTACAGAGCAGGTTTGTAAAATGTAAAGACATACAGGATAGTAAAAATTCAGTGTAGAGCCACTTTAAAACACGATGACAGTACTAACCCGTCAAGGTTTTCAGGTAAGTAGCCACAAGGCACATAGAATCATAGAATCATAGAATCATGAAGGTTGGAAAAGACCTCTGAGATCATCTAATCCCACCATCAGCCCAATACCACCATGCTTCCTAAACCATGTCCTGAAGTGCCACATCTGCAAGTTTTTGGAACACATCCAGGGATGGTGACTCGACCACCTCCCTGCGCAGCCTGTTCCAATGTTTGACCACTCTTTCAATAAAGAAATTTTTCCTAATATCAACTTTAAAGAAGATTATCTAATCTAAACCTCCCCTGATGCAACTTGAGGCCATTTCCTTTTGTCCTATCGCTAGTTACTTGGGAGAAGAGACCAACACCCTCCTCACTGCACCCTCCTTTCAGGAAGTTGTAGAGAGCGGTAAGGTCTCCCTTAAGCCTCCTCTTCTCCATATGCCTCTGTAGAGCCTTTGTACCCTCAAGCAGATCAACACTCCTGTCAAACTTGGTGCCATCTGCAAACTTACTGAGGGTGCACTTGATCCCCTCATCCACATAATTGATAAAGACATTAAACAGAACTGCCCCCAATACTGAGCCCTGGGGAATGGTGTACATGTTGCTCTCATTTGCTAATTACTAAGGTTAGTAGCAAGAGATGGCTAGAGCAGTTCACTTTTCCTTTAAAGACCCTAATTCCCTTAAAACCTTAGTTCCCAGAACTTTTTCTTTATATATGTACTTTGTTTCCATCTTGCTTCCTTGCCGTTGCTCCTCTTCCCTCCTTTCCCCTTCCATGTTCACTAGCTCTGAATTGCTTGAGATCTAGGAAGTTGTGTTTTTTCTGGCCAAAATTCCTTTTCTGAAAATAAACTGATCGGAAAATACTGGGATTGTTGAGAAGAGCTCCAGCTTGGCTGGCAGCAAAAGATAAGTGAAAATGGCAGGGAGTGCTCACTTCTTTCAGCAACCTGTCCTCAGTGGGAAAATGGCAGGCTGACCTTGGGCAGTTCCCAGTCTGCATGGGTGGATTCAATATTCTGTGTTTCCAAAAGTTGTCTAAAGGTAAAGCTTTCACATATAGGAAGAGACCGAGGTTAAACACAAGACTGCTGTAAAATGTATTCACATCATATTTCTGTTTAAACTTTATTATTCCTTGTTTCCTTGAAATTAAATTAAAACTGAACCTGCAGTTATTTCTTGTTCTTATGGGAACCTAAATACTGGTTCTGATTCGTGTAGTATCGCACTCATCGTATCTATCAAAACCTTTTAGATCCGCTTAGTTTTTTCTGCTTTCCTTAGAATGCCAGTACAATTTGCTCCAGCTAATTCTTAAATTAAGTGGAAATTACACAAATAGGAGTTATTTGAAGCTGCAGAATGATTTTACACTCATGCTTATGCAATGAGCTAGAGCTGCACAGCTGACCAGAAAACAGTCCTTAAGTCACAACGCCAGCCTGTTTTTCACTTCAGTGGCTTTTTAAACTTCCCTCTAGTCTTTATGCATCATTTTATGTGGTTTAACTGAAATTCTGAGAAGAGAAAGGAAAATGAACCACGGACATGAAGAAATGTGGAAGGACAGATGAAGAGAGAGGTTTCATGTAGGAGAGGGGCATGGAGACGGCCGTGCTGTAAGAATAGTTTGATCAAAATGCTTGGAATGGTAAAGTGGCATATAGGAAAAATTAGATTAACTGAGAAAGAATGCATGTCAGGAGAGATGCAGTTTATTGGACTGGAAAAGTCTTCCTCAAGCACAACAAGTGGCATAATTTTCCAAAGAAAGTGTCTCTGGGAGTTGAAAACTTGATTGAATAAACACTAGAAAATACTGCTATAAAACTTGTGCTGCTAGAGGCGAGCACTCTCTGAGCAGAAAGCCTTTGCTATTGCCGTATTCTGACTTGCTTAAGACAGCTCCATGAGTCTGGTTCAGACTTGGGATAAAACCGTAAGGTATGTTTTCTCTCCTCTCTCTCGCTTTCCCCTAAATGTTATGCTGCAGCCTGGCTCTGTCCACATAGGCTGGAGCAGACTGTGTTGTAACTTGCTTTAGCCGCCACCGAATTTAACAGCTTTTGGCTTTGTAAGCAATGCCTTAGGAGAACTCTTGCTCATCTGGTCCCTGAGCCAAAGGAAAACTCCTCCAGTAGCTTTCCCAGTGTTTTCTCTGGCTGGAACGCATAGTTACCAATTGCTAGGTGAAGATACACTATCTTCAGTCATCTTTTATTTTTGTATTTTCGGTTTGTCCAGTTGACATATTCTAAGACATCCACTTTGACTAGAACAGTGAAAGAGCCCTTTCACAATGGATTTTTTTTTTTTTTCTTTTCCCTGTACCCCATGTGATTAAATTCTCCCACTGGTGGGAAAAATGCTTTTCCTTGATGTAAATGTGTGGCAAGTAGTTGAATACTGAACCAGTCAGTTACATTTCCCTGTTAAGCATACTTCTTTGAGTATTTTTCATAACAAAAGGATTTATCTTTGGAATCTTGCTCAGGAATTTCTTTACATTGGTTTCCTAGCCCTTCACGATTGGCTCTCAGGAAATCTGATCCTATTGGCACTTAATACATTGCTAGAAATGTGTCTACTGGGAACTTCTTAAATAGGATCGCGATAAACATTTGGATTGTATTTTGCAAGTACAAATCACTACCAGGTATTTGCATATTTATTTGTTGAATTTCAACTTCCACTTCAGGTTAGATGAGACATAAACAATTGTACAGCACCTCCGGCAAAGCATTAGACCAAAAAGCAAGTCAAAGCAACACTGGGAATTCAGAGGAAGATTCCTAAAGTTTTAGAAGGAACCCTGAAAGGCTTGTGCTTTGTTTTATCTCCATAAATTTTATATCAAGTATGGAATTAATGTTGTAGGCTTTTACCTTGATACATCTTTTTTGTTTTGCTCTAATGTATCTTTCAAAAAAATATTCATGGCAGCACTGGTCAAAGGCAGGGACTGCACCTTCGTCTGCATCGGTAATGGTCAAAAATGACCCTCATTTAAAGCCGGCTAAAAGGTTCCTGGTTTTTTTTGCCAGGGTCCGTGGTTCAGTCTCTGCATTGTACTTTGTAACAGAGGCCACAGGTAAATGTGATCTGCCAGAAAGGTGTTAATAGGTTTTCTGCAACTGGTTCAGGTGAGGCTGGTGCAGTCAGGTGGAGCGTGAGACTCCCTGTGCCGCCAGCCTGGCTGGTGGGGATACGCTGTTAGAGACTCGGGGACATTTTCTGGCAAGAACTGTCTAGCAGTTTCAGACTTCGTGGTGGTTTTATGATGATTTGAAGGGGGGGGGGGAAAACCCCAGACCCTTCAAAGTCATTTTCACTGATGTCCTCAATCAGTTTTAGGCAGAGGTCTGCTAAGGTTGGTAGGCCAGGTAGAACAGCATGCTTCAGTGACCTAGCAGAGGAAATACCTGTTTGGATGTATTGTTGGCCTCCTTCGTTTTAGGAAAATTGCTGTGGAAATTATGAGAGAAAATGAATGTAATTAATTATAATTAGTATAGTGTTTATGGTGGATACACGTTCCAAAATCTTTAACAACAGTGAAGGAGACTTCATAGCTTTCAGGAACTGTAGATTTACAGGAGCAATTAGATCACTTAGGCCAACCTTGAATATCTTTTGAACTTGGCATTTACTGTCCGTTTCCATCTTTGAAGATCCAACAATTAAATTTGATGCCTGGATTCTTGTTTACATCAAAGCAATCAGCATACTCTTTCTGTGCCTTATTTATTTAGCAGTATTGCTGGATTTTAAGTTCTGGAGATAAACGAAAGAATTAAGGGCACAAGGCTTTCCTGCAGTTCATTGCTTGTCCTTTCTTGCACACGTGGATATGCCGGAAAGCCTTGCACTGAAAGTGAGACTGCTAAACTCCCAATTCTCAAAACAAAGTGCTATTTTTATTATATAATAAAAAAGCTCAGATGACACTCTGCTTTGTACTCTGTTCCTACACATCCACATGTCCTTTGAAGGTCTGTCCTTATTATTTGTCCGATAAAATCTGTGTTGTTTTCAAGAGAAAAAACAGTGAAGTGCAGTTTACATTGTATGATCCAACTCCTTAATATGGTTTCACATTTTGATGGGAATAATAAAGGGTTGGGGTCTGTACTGTGATTTGCAAAAAGATACTCTAGTTAAATCCTTGAACTGTATTTTCTTTTTAGCCACATGCTTCTACAAGTATTTCCAATTTTACAGAAAACTCCAGTAATTATGTTCTGTATCTGAGGGTCACGTAAACTTTTTTTCCCCCAACTTCACAAGCATGAGGAGTTATCTCTTCATACCTAGCCTCCTATCAGAAAATGAAGATTACTCAAACTGGGTTTATTGATCTCTGACATGGAATTCCTCCCACTACTTCCTTCATTTTCTTCTATTTAGGTAGGCATCCATTTTTCTTTAACTTGTAGAAAAGCTTCATGTACAAGAATTCCTGCCCCACCTTGTAATTACTCTCTCTTCTTTTCCTTTGGTATTTGCAGGACCTATTTGCAGTTGTCAGTAGATTACACTTCTTGTAGCCGAAGGATATGAAGGAGGTTTTCTGCCTTTGGTCACAAGGGAAACTTTTCACCTGAGAGAGCTTAGTTTAGACTGGGCAGATAACTGCCTTTCAGATATGGCCAAAATTTTAAAAGCCAGTGGCCAGAGGAAGCCAGCATTTCATGAAAATGTAGAGTCTGGACAGGTTTTGTCTGGGCTGTTTATTTTTCCTTGAAGGCAGAGACAAGGAAGGATGTGCAGTGATGCAGCACTGAATGAAGGGTAGCAGAGAAGACACTGAGACTGAATGCAGGAACTTAAGGAGATTTACTTCCTTCAGTGTTACCTGATGGGATCTATTTTTACATAGAAATGTCACCTGACAAAAGTCAGGGGGGAGAATATCCAAGTATTTTAGGTGCAGCTTGAGGCAGGGAGCTAAAGACATGAGGGAAGAGAAGAAGCAGTTGAGGTGATCTGAATGCACAGCTGTATATAAAAATAGTAGTTGGAAGGGAGAGGTCTTTGAGGAAGCTGACCACAGATGCATGTGGCTATAATCACAACATAGAGACTGGCACTGATTGGTAGTGGAGAAATCAAGTGAAAGACTGATTTGTTATGATGGAAAACTCAGGAGAAAAAGGGAGATACAGATGACACCAAAGATGAAGAGTGGCACCAGAAAAAAGGAGGGTAAGACGGAGATAACTAGAGAGTTGAGGCTGAGGAGGAGCAAGGATGCAGTTAAAGAACTGCGGAGAGAAATTAGAAAACAGTTGGGCAGCAGCAGGGGAAAGAGGAAAAACCATGAAGGTCTGGGATTCGTAGTGATATGAGGAAGATGCAGATGTCTGTGTCTGAAGACTCCTTTTCTTTAGGTGGAAAGACACATCCGTCAGCAGAGCTTAGCTAGGGGAAAGAGTGGTGGTTTGTTTTCCAGGAGCAAAGAAACACCATGTGAACGTGAAGCTGAAAACAGTCCTGAAGAAGAAACTTGAGACAAAGATCTCAGCGTCCCTGTTGGAACAAGGCAAAGACTAATATATCAAGCCAGAGAAAAGTCTCCGAAAAGCTGTGGCTGGTGTCGTATCAGTAGAATTATTTTGATCTCTGAGAAGGAAGGTGAGAGAATGACAAACTAATGAAGATCTGCAAAGAATCATGAACAAGTCGGGGTCAGGCAGGCATGGAAATTGTATGGTCATTGAAGAAAAACGTACAAAATGAAATTTCATGTGTTGCACTGTATACAATTCTGGGTTTTGAGTTCAAGAACAATTCAAACTATAACAGGTACAGAAAGAAAAGCATTTCTGAGAGCCTGTATCTTAGCAGAATAGGCTAGCAAAGTAAAACCTGAGGCATGATAAGATAGTTAATAAATACATCAGGGAAAGGACTGCTAGAGAGGAAAGCTAGAAAATTAAGCTAAACAGTGTTGACACATGGACAAAGCTAATAACAGTTTTCAATTTTAGCAGAAAGCAGTCAATTGAAACTAAGTTAGATCATCCAGGTTACGAGAGAAGCAGCACGCATCTTAACTTGCATTTTCTAAATGGGTTCACGAATGTGATCTGTTCTTAACCAGACACACAGTCGGTGTTTTCTGAGGAACTTCAGAGATGCTCAAGAGGAGTTGCACTTTCCCTTTCAAATGCCTTGGCTTCTGAAGAGCCAAACGCAACATTTTTGGAAAGAACTGTGCAGAGTATTTCAGTGGTTCTCGTCCAGCATATCACCAGTCTTTCACCAGTCATCCCACTCAAGGATCCTTTCCTCTTCAGTTCTGCCCTTTAGATTTGCTCTGTCATGAGTTGATGTTGTGTAGGCTTTTCATGGCCCTGCCATCACAGGTGTTACACTGGTGTCCTGAATGACATTAAGTGTTCAGCTTTTTGGCAAATCAAGCCCACACAGCAAGTTTACCTGAAAGAGCTTATCTCTGGGCAACATAACTTGTGTCAAACCAAGTCAAACTGTTGCATTAGTTTTTTCATGGTGTGCTGTGTCGCTCGAGCAGAATTTCATGGAGAGCATTCAAAACGTGTATCAGTGTAATGTTGGGAAATGATTTGTTTATGTGTGGTTGAACTTCAAACTGAGGTGATAATAATAACTCCAAATTGTGACAGAAATTAATTTTAATGTTTTTTTTTATTTCTGTTGGCCTTTACATGTTTCTATAAATACTGTGTAGTTGAATGAATACCAGACTGATGAATGTGGAAGCCTGCCTGTCAGTGTCTCAAAGGGAAAGCTTTCAAATATAAATAGCCTTTAAAAGTATAAATAACAAAATCTCTACACTGTATTTATCACTGACCACTTTCTTTTCTCCTTTCATTGCATCTCCCATTTTATTTTTAGTGATGCTTACTTAAAATAGTTTCACTGCTTTCCTGTGCGCGATTAGAAGGCCACTCTGCAATCCAAGTGATTTCTAAGCCAGATGGTGAGGAAAGTATTCCTTACTTGAGCAGTATGAGCTTGAAGTCTTGTCTGTCCAGGCCTTCTTTACTGAAACATCAGCGTAAAATGAAACACGTTTCATGCCAGCTTTGTCTGTTCAGTCGATTACATGTACATATTCTTGAGTTGGTTTCAAATTGTGATTCCAGTGTTGTTCAGGATCACCAGTTCTTCTTACGTTGATGTTATTCCATGTCCCCCTAAGTTTGTAGCTCTGGTTTTAGCTAACTTAATAGAGTCAATACTCTTCACTGATGTCACTATGTTGGCAGCCACAAAATCTTTAAAAAATTTTTTTTTAATTCCACAAATTCTAGAAAGTGCATATGCTAGTGATCACCTCAGCTGCCCACAAAGTAATGTGAAGTTTTGATGGCCCTTGGGCCTTAGCTTGACTTCACTGTTGCAACCACAGTCTACTGTCCACTTACTATTTGTGCTGTTGCATCTTTTTCCTGTTTTGTGTGTGTTAATAAATACATAATTTTAAAGTAGGACTGAATCTAGCATGAGCCACACTGGTTGGTAGGGTTTGCAGGCCAAACCTGATCTTCCAACTCTGCTTGCTTGAAGAGGCTGCAAATGCATCACTTCATTCTTTTCTCCTAAACTATCTCAAGAAAGGCAAATAAGTCTCTGCAAGAACCAGCTGGTTATCCATACACTGCTTTAACCATTTCTGCCTCAAAATGGCAGGGCAAGATGAAGTAGTTACATGGGAGCTTCACACAGGCATGATGTTTACCAGACAGCAGCATGGTCAGCCTAGTAGCTGGGAGTGAGGATCCGTGCTGGAGCATTCCTAGAAAAGGGTCGTATAGAGTGCATGGGGTCTTGGAGCACAGCAGGTCTGTGCCTGCTGCTTATAGGTCTGCTGTATGGTCTGATGACATACGTACTGACAGCCAGCAGCAGCTAGTGGCGAGCATGAGACCAAGTGCAGGGTCACGCAGATTCCTTATTGGAGTGCCTTGAAGGTGTCATTTGGGGTCTAGGGATCCCACAGGAGCATCTGTTGTGCCCCATGGCTGCTTGGGCACTGTGACTGGACAGTGTAGAAATGCAGTTTTTTAAGGCAAATAAGGTCACAATTGGTTCCTTGTATCTCTGACTGCATGCTTTGTCTCAGCTGAAATGCTGCCATGGGAAGGAAGAGGAAGGAAGCAAGATAGGAAGTCTTATGGCTGAGTAGTAGGAAGCAAGTAGACTGTTTTGTGTCCGCATCAACAGCAGCAACAGGCTCCCTGGCACTTCAGTGCCAGCAGTGGTTCCCTCTCGTACCAAGAGAAATGCCTTCTCCCTTGTCACCTTACCCCAGCAGCCAGGAGGTACATCTGTACGGATGGATGAACTGGGCCCAGTGTGCACATCAGCCATGCCAAGGTCTTTGCTTCTGTTTCTTGCAGTGTTGGTGGAGTCCCAAGAGTGGATCCAGATCCTAGTGACCAAAAAGTCATTAGGATGGGAGATGACATTCCTGTCTCTGCCCGAGCCTTTGCTGCTGTAGTTGCCCCTCTGAGACCACTTGTACCTTGAACTTCCTGCAGCTGTGGAGAGGCAAAGAAAGGAGCAGAAATGTGTTCTGGAGCTGCCTTTGAGAGGTGCAGGAGGCATTGCCTTTAGTCACTTAGGAAATCCCTGAAATGGCCAGCTGCTGCTTGTAGACTAGAGCTGTTTTCCTGCCCTTGTTGGGGGGAATATTTTTCCTGCCGGTAGGCCATCATGGAGATGCCTCAGCTTTACATCCAAGCAGATTGCTACAGGTAAAATGGTCTGTGTTCATGTGGCTCCGAGACTTTGGGGAATCGTGGAATCATTTAATCATCAATCTTTACGCTTCAAGACATGCCAGCATCTGCAAGCTTTTTGTTAGTTTTAAATGCGATTTGTGTAGTTTTATTTTTATACAACGCCTTGGGATGCTTACTGTAGAAGGCTCTTAAAATAGGTGTAACTTAATGTGCTGTTCAGACTTCTCATTAATCTGCTTGTCTTCACTCTTACCCAGAAGTAAAATACAAAGCCTACAGAGCGGGGAGTTTGGAATAAAATGATAGAAAACGGGGCTCTGAAATAAAGTCATTTAGCACTGAGGACTCGGACTAGCGGTGGAGGAAACAGAACAGGATGTTCAGAAAGTCCAGGCCCTTTGGCATGAGTTAAGGAGCTTGGAAAATAAGCCGGGCCACAGTGAATTTGTAAAACAATGTTTGTCTTCCCAAACTGAATGCTGGAAAGCATCCATTTCACACTTTGCCTTTGCCAGCACCCTGATACCTATTGTAGCACTCATCTTCTGGCCTCTTTATTTTCGGAGAAATATTTGACTTTGTGTTTAGAAGTTATTTGTGCTTCCTGCTTTCTTGTGGTGTGAACATGATTGCATTGTGGCTGTGGGACTAAAACTTGGAGTCTCAGTCTTTGGCCCTGGTGTACCGCGCTGCTTCTGGTGTTTGTATTTTAACTGCAGCGATGGGCTTGAAAGACTCCACTTCCACTTCGCTTCACCCAGGCTGCGTCTATACTGGTAAATTAATCAGAGCTGGGACTTGAATCTTATGATTGTCCATATTGTTTCATTTCTAGCACATTCCATGACATGGTTTTGGCCCGTGCCAACTAGCACACTCCCTATGGCATGATAGCATGGGAGAGGGACCGTTCTCAGCAGGCATTATTGAAAAGGAAACCGCGTTTTGCAGGGGAAAAGAGTGTAGAGATGTGGATTTGAGCTGGCTCTGACATTTCGCCCCAAGCCTCTGGATCCTGCTGCATTTTATACACCAGACCAGTCTCTCTCAGGCTTAGCATTTGAGGAGGATGCTGAAATAAAAGCTTTTGCTTCCTAACTGCATTGCTAGCGCTGCTCTCTGCAACAATATCAAGCCACCTCCTCCTCCTCCTCCCCGTGGGCCATCTGCTCAGGCTTACAGCACCACTTCCATAACACTGAAATCTTTTCTCTTTGAGTAAGAGTCAGGTTAGGGGCACAACTCCAGTTTTACATCAAGCTACCAACACAACAAACCCAAACCCCATGAGCTTGAGTGAGCTTTCTAAAGAGTGGTCTTCCATTGTGCAGCTCGTTTGCAAGCACAGGTGCAACAATAGCTTACAAAGCCAGTGTTGTCACAGGCCCATAACAGCAAGTTAGAGAAATAATTGCTGTTCTAATGTATTTACTTACCATACAGGGCCACAGTACTTGCACGTACACATCATACATTTGCTTGCACACGTGGATTTTTTATTTTTTTTTTACCTTCACACCTATCGTTCATTCTTCAGGTTTCATTTGTAACACTTTACTTGAAAATAGGTAGTGTTTACTTGCCTCTGTGTGATTTCTGGTTTGTAAAGCCTTTGCAGTTCTCTGTTGGAAGGGTTCACTGAATTCCTGAGCACTGCTGATGCTTTGGCTGAATGTGTCCTTCCAAAAATTGTTTATGTAAGATATACCTATATAAGCAATATTGTTTCTAATCCTTGGTTGCTCTCTTTCTGACTTTGTTTTCTGTTGTCTGAGTTTTTAGTTGCAAATGGAGATGTTACTAAAACCATAGTCTTCCTCACTCACTCACTGCTGAAAGTATTTTTTCATTTAGGTAGTACATGGTGTATTAGTAGGATGTACATCACTGGTAGCTGTGGGCTGCACAGACTTGTTTTTTGTCTGGAAAATGATAGGATTGGCTGCACAGTGAACATGTATTTAGCATCGAGATGTAGGCTCCTGAGCTGATTCCATTGCTCTGGAGCAGCAATGGAAGAAACCACCGCTGAGTCATTGGACTAACTGGTATAGCTTTTCTTCATCATGACAGTCTGTACAGCACGGTTATTGTGAGGATTGGAAACACTAAGCAAAAAGGGTTTTGTTGTGTCAGTGCTAGGTGAAATGATATTTTTACAAGCTGGTTTGGTGGGCAGTTTTCTTTTGAGGCTAGCGAGGGTCATGATGGTAACAGTCAGTGCAGAAATTGTTATGAAAAAGAAAAGGTTTAGGGAGGTGCAGAGCCTCCTATATAAACTAGGTTTATAGTTGTTGCCAGTCAATGCACTGATCTCAGTATTTGTTAGCTGAAGAGACTGAGAAGTCAATCTGGAAGGGATTGTGCTGACTACAAGTTTCTGTAGCCTTTGGTGGTGCCAGCTGCAAAAAGAAGCAAATCTGGCTGCAGTGGAAGGGCGTGATGGGGCAGCTCCAGCCCAACTGCTACTCCGGGGGCGTTTTGGAGGCTTTGGCTCGGAGCCGTGAAATGCATCTCCCTGGGGAGGACTGCATTGCAAACAGACCTTGCCCTTCCCTGTCAGTGAATTCCTTTGGCAATAGGCTGGCACCAGAACACCTAAAAATATTTATGATAAAGCTGCAATGATTTTTTCCCTCTTTGAGATGGGGATGGGGTTTGCATTGTGTTCATTGATTCATATCTCAACATACGACTCTTTCAAAAGGTCTCATTACAGCAGCCACTCATTAGTGGTGGAACTGTACCTGGCTGAAGGCCAGGTGAAAACATGTTTCTCAATTTCTCACTCTTACATGGCCTAAACCAAACGCTAACAGCTCCCCATTGACTTAAGTGGCTGTTTGTTGGATCAAGCCACTCTGTTGTAGGAAACAGAGGACTGGAGGAGTAGCTCCTATTTTTCCTTGGCGTTTAGCTTTCTTAGAGTAGAAGGAGAAGAACTGAAAGGTCCCCTGCACCCCAACCCAAAAGAATACCTTTGAAATAGGATACATGTTTTACATGTATGAAGAGATTAGCATTAGAAGTAACTTCGAGGTAATAAAATAAGCCTTTATGAATGCTTCTGAGCATTTTCTCTTTTCCCACGGAATTATGGTCCTTGGCAGCTTGGTCAACTCATTGTGTGGGATGTGTCTTTGTGGGAAGGGGTTAATGCGCAGGGAGAGGAGTCTGCTGAAGAAAGCAAGCTTTCTGCTGCAAATTAGGGGTTTAAAAAATTAAAATTACTTCATCTGTCATCCTTTTTTACTTTCTTAATTGGAGTTAATCTTCTGAATGAATAATTAATCTTTCCTGTTTGTTTTATTTACTTACTTTACAGAGGAAAGACGAAAATGTTGGGATCATAAATAAGAAGTCTCAGTAAGAGCCAATTTCTGCTTCATGCAGAAATTGGACCACAGCAAATGTAGGTAGGCCAGTGTTAGTTCACATGAACTATAATGACACTTAAATTGTTGCTGAACTAAGTATGCAGGTCAATGGGTAGATCTCTCCATCTATACTGCTGTATGATTTACTGCTTTTAGGACCTGCATTAGCAAGATTAAAGTCAGTGCTGCTATGCCTATCTAGCTCCTGCTGAATGCAGGGGAAAAACACTTGTGAAATCCTGAGCACCTGGAAAACAATGAGAGATCCACACTCATCTCGTTGCAGGGATGTGGGGGCTTCTCTATGCTTTCCTGCGGGGCAAATTGCTGTGGTGCCGCCATTTCATTAGTGTTGTTCGGACGTCAGCTATTCAGTCCCTACCCTTGCACAAGTGCCAAAAATCACAGATGTGGAAATCTTGGACACTGTGATTTTTCCCAGTGTTCGTGACAAAAAGGCAGTTGGCTTCGGAGATCAGAGGCATCTTTGAATATGAAAAAACTCTTTAAGTGTATGGGTTTTTTTGTAAAGGCAATTGCTCATTCAGAAGACCACAGTCAAGTGCAAGCACCCTCAGCTGGAACCCTCATCCCTCTGCTGCAGTGTGGTCTCGCTCCTGTTTAGAGTTGATTTGGGTTGCTTGAGCCACTGCAGTTTATTACCCAGGGTTTTCGTCAGGTGCTGAATTTTATTTGCTTCCTGGAGTTTGCTCCCTGAAAAATACTGTAGCCATCAGTAGAAAAACAACTGAAATAAGAAGTGTCAGACTTGTTTTCTTTTTTTAGGTACTATACCGTTCTATAACAAATAAAGGTTATAGATAATTTATTTTTATTCAAACAAATAATTTGCAACAGCTGGACAGGTAGGGAAGCAGCCATGAGCTGAAAATAAAATTTGCAGCACAATTCTGTGTACGTTGTTGGGGAATCATTCCCATACAACCCAGCAATGGCACAGAGATTTCAGGGATTATGTTCAGATTAAATGTCAACAAGAGCTGAGCCTTGGCAGTATGCCAGGAAGGTCATATGAGGAAAGTCCCAAACTTTTACACTCAAATAAAAATGTGTTCTGCTTAATACCCATGATATGCTGCAAATGTTAACACAGCTAACAACCTGGGTTAAGAAATCTCATCGTAACTTGATTTTTTAAATTATTTTTTAAACTTAGATTTGGGACATCTTGTTGCTTTTTCATAGTTAAGACTTTGTCAGTGATTTTATTTGAGGGTTATGCCTTTACTGTAGAATTTTCTTCTTAGCAGCACAATGTAAAGAAACATTAGTCTAAAACTTCTACAACTCTTTAAAATTTTCAAGTTAACACATAAATGGAATGATAACCTGCTGATACTTCCACAAGGATTATTACTACACAGAAACAACCCTGTTATTTGTAAGATGAAATTCGATATGGTACAATTCCACGACATTTATGGGAGAATACTTTGTTATTGGGAGGGAATGAAAAAACGGATGCAAATACGTAGTTGGGAATTGTTCTTCCTTTATTTAGTCTGTGGTTGGTCTGTGCCATTCCAAAATACCTGTGGAATATGAAAGAATATGCTGACAGTCTCGTACTGCTTTGAGAGTGTCTTCTTTTGGCTTAATTTTATCTCTGTTTATGGTAGATTTATTTTAACTAGAATGGGATGTTCTTACTCTGAGGGATACCTACACATGGAGTTGTATGGCCTTAGCTATACTACTTGAAATATCAATACTCTATTCATCTACTTGCCATCTCTGAAAAAGATGAAACTGTTTTAAAATTGGTGTATTAAATCTCTTTAGTACTCTAGATGTGATCCTACTACTGGATGCAGTCAAGGGTATATGACGCTTAGTTATGTCTCATTTACTCCCTAGCACCAAACCCTGCAGTGGTATGAGCACACCTTCGTGATGCCCTTCATGGGCATTGGGTTTTACTGAGAGAATTTTCACGAGACTTTTTTTGAATGCGACCAACATACTGAATCAAACCACAGCTGTTGGATTTGGTTTGCCGGTAAGCTTCAGTATATGCTGCTTTGCTCCAAAATTGCTTCATGTGAATGGGAGCAAAACTTGGAGTCATTAACCAAAGCAGCTGATGATTCTGTGGATGCAGGGCTCCACCTTTCATTTCTAATTATATATACATCCCGTATTTGTAAACCTGATTTTAAGTGTACTGTACACACGTAAATACATTATTTATATACACATGTAATGGTGTGTGTGTAAACATATGTCTGTATGTGCCTGCTGAAGTTTATTTTCCCTTCGTCCTCCTGTCTTTCCTCTCCTTGCCTGCTGCAGTGATGCACAAGGGAGGGGAAAAAATTGTTGTAGTTGACTGAGGCCAACATTGCCATGGGAGGATCTATAAACTGATCTGCCGTTTATTAAAGATGGAAGTTGGGAGAGAGCAGTTACAACTTTCACATTCTGGAGAGTGTCCCAGTGGTGATGGTGGGGTCAAAAATCGAACTGAAAATATCATGAGACATGGCTGGCTGCAGGAGCAGGGCAGGTGGCTGGGTGACCGGGTTCCTGAGGCAGAGGTCCTGCTGAGTTTTGCAGTTAAAACAGATTCAATCCGTTTGTTATTTATGAAGGATATGGTGTACAACCCTCAACATGTCAATACTTCTTTAAAGGGCGGATTTAAGAAATTGCAGTGTAGAAATCAGTCCTTTAAATAGTATAAAGGAATAAGATAAATTCATAAATTACTTCAATAAATGTATTTTATTAGAGTTACCTTATGTCATACCACTTGTTGTTCCGAATCATGAAACTGATAAGTTTTTTCTCATTATTCTTAGTAGACCTTTATTTAAACTACAGTCAGTGGAATTTTACCATCCTACAGCCTGAGACATACAGTAATAAATCAGCCCTTATTTCCTTATTTGTTTGAAGCTAATGTGACAACAAATAGTCTGTTAGCATACATTATTTCTTTGTACTGCAAAATATGCAAATACTTCAATGATTATACTTTTATCTCTATAATATTTTAAAAACATGATACAACGTGTTTCTCCGATAAATTTGAGTTACATAAAAGCAGCTTCACATCTACATAATGCTTTTACAAAACACTCCCTCTATTTCAAGTTAAAATGTGTGCTTAGCTTGGGAATATGTTCATAAAGAAACTTCATTTACCTTGTTAAGAGACTTATGTATTCTCTTAAGTTTCAGCTTTTTTTTTTTTTTCTTAAATAATCATTTTATCACTTTCTGGACTCCTGCCTGCCCAGGTGGCCTGGGGCTGGCGAAGGTTTGGTAGTTAGGATGCTGTAGTTAAATTGACTTGGTTTCTTGTTTATGAAGGATGCGCTTTGACTCCCTTGCACTTTTTTTTCTCCCTTCTGTGAATATTTTCTGTAACTGGATGTTTGCTTTCTAGTTTTAATCCTTAGTGGCTTGACAATAACACTCTTTCCCTCTAAAGCCTGTAGAACCATCAGAACTGGCATTACCTCGGCAGGGTTCGCCTGGCGGCGTACCCGCCGTGCGGTGCTGTGTTGCCAGCATTTATGAGAACAGGATTGTTTTAAGGGGCTGCAAGGGCTTCTGGCTTCGGCAGCCACGCGGACACGGTGCAGGCTCGCTCCGCGTGCGTCGCTGCGTCCCAGGACCTGGCTCGGGAGGGCGGGTGTTGCGGTGCCTGTGATGCTCAGGAGGACCGCGAAGGCAGATGCTCTGCTCGGTACCTGCGTGCTGGGGCGGATGCGGGTGACCCACGCGTGCTGGCCACCCCAGCCTGGGTTCCTCGGGGTACAGGTCAGTGCCGGTTGAGTATTGAGCACTTCGGGCGGCGTAGGGTTGTATCCTGAATTATTTGAAGTGTTTTTATCCTAATGTGAAAAGCAAAGTATGCTAGGGAGGAGTGGGTGTGTCTCCCCCCTTTCCCAAAGAAAGGAAAGATAAAGACATAACGGTAGAAGAACTAATTTCCTCATAACTCTGCAGCTCTGGCTGTGCAGTCTCAAGGGTTTCTCTTTATAAAACCACATAGCATTACTAAGCATCTGTTTGCTGGGTGAAATAGCCAGGTGTGCTTTCTGTATAAGCAAGTGATTGTAGCCTGAAACATTGCTTCAGACGCTTCATGAGTCAGATCATTCACGATTGCAATAACGAGATTATTCGTGGTAGGCTCCTCATTGTGACAATGGTCCTTTGTTTGAAGGCTGTGTTGCATATGTGTTATGCTTCCGATTTGCAGATTGCTTCTCTGCTAGAAAACAGCATTGCAGCAGGGATCTGAAAGTGAAGGTCAGTGCTGCTAAATTCAGGATGTTACTCAGTGCTGGAAATAATTGGGAAGGCTCATAGTTGAGTTAAAAGCTTTAATCATGACTTTCATTGAGATGATACTGCTTCCTATTGTTCCTGAGGTTGGTTTTTTATTTGGTTTTTAGTGTGGTATCTTTTGGTTTTGGTTGGTTTTTTTTTTTTTTTTTTAACTCTTAACTGCTGATTAGAACTGTGTAAATACTGCCAAGAGCATTTCGTTACTCATGACCGTGTAAGAGCTGTTCTTTCTTGATAGTGGTGGTCCTTTATGTACACTTTTTTTTTTTTAAGGAAAGGAAGAAAACCCCAGCATTTCTTTATTTTTTTGATTCAACTTAATTTTGGCATTTACCTGTAATCTTAATTTTTTTATAAAATTATGCTTGTTTCCATAAAATAACTGTTATCAAGTCCCTGTGTTACAAGGTGATTATCTCCCATGACAAGGTGATTATGTTTTGTGGTGGAACCATGACCAGAGTGTTTTAGGCTTAGGTAGTGTTTTCTACTAGCTTATGGCTAGGATTTGTCTCCTGTACAAATGGGCTCTCAGGCTGAAACCAAGGCATGCTGTGCTCCAGACCTTTCCCCCAAGGAGAGAGTCCCTGCGTGATCTTCCTCTGCCTCGTGCGCGGAGCGGCCGGTGCACTCATCCCTGACGAGGCAGGCTGGGGAGCAGTTGGTACCAGAGTCTTCCTCCTCTCGCGTCATCCCACAAAGTTCTCAAGCAGGTCTGGTGGCTGTGTGGAGAGGAGGCAACCTCTACCACCACTGGGAAGATCATGATGATGATGAGTCGGTGACAATGGCTGTATGCAGTATTCTAGCTTCCCTTTGGGAAAACGGAGAAGCCATCCCAGCATTGGGCTAGCACTCCAGAGGAAATCGCCAGAGCTCTTTGCTGCAGTAGAAGCCTAAAATAACCGTGTTTCCCATGGAGGGTGTCAGCAGCTTGTAATGAAAATACAGAGCAAGCTCGGTTCCTGAAAAGCACATCTGAAACTAAAATAGTCCTTTTGTTTTTAATTCTTCGATGTCAGATTTTATCCTTGGAGCCTAAGAGATTTCCTGATGGTTTCATGTGAAACCATACTGCTTCATGCAAGGTGAACACAGCTTAAAATAAATCCAGTGCAAGCACTGCAGGGACTCTGTCCTGTGCTTGGGCGTGTGATTTTTAATTTTTCCCCCCAATTAATTACGTAATATATTCTACAGGAGAAGATTGTTTAAGTTAGGTATGTTAGCTATGAATTTTCAGCCCCAGTGTAAATTTGAATTCCAGGTCATTTTGCTGCAAGTTAGCATAATATTTATACACTCACTTTCAGTGATAAAAAAACAGAAGTTAATTGTTTGACAGGAAGAATAAAGCATTTGACTGTTCTGTATTGTGTGGAGCGTTGTGACAGCTTTCTTTTGATTGTGCGGCATTCAAATTATACATCAGTAAGGTAACATTACATTATGTTATCTGTCTGCACTTCTGCAAGCAATTTCATTATTTTAATGGGATTTTACAGTGATCTGAAAGCCACTTTTATATATATAGTAATAATTATACACATATGATTTTGTATATTGTTATACAGATCCATGTTTTCTGCATCCTGTAGCAAGAGACTAATACTAGTCTTGAGACACTTGCCAGGTAACTGAATATAAAAAGTGAATTTTTTTCTGAATGTTTTGGTGATCTCTGAAGGTATTCAGTTTTTAGCTATTTCAGTTGCAGCTGGCAGAAATGCTTTAGCTGAAACAGAGATCAATTTTTTGAGACTTACTTATTTACAAATGAGATTAAATGGGAACACGACTTTATAATATTGTTTGCCGTAAACAGTTAATGGGTCAATGTTTGCTGATTACCTTTTCCAGACATCTAGATCAGGGCTATTTAAATTGCAGGCTTTCATCTAGATTTGGACCGTGATTGTATTTGTCCTTGCTACAACTACTTGAAGTTTCTCAGATGTTGTTGGAAATGTGGCACTTCTTGCTGTTTTTTCCAGTATCTTGGAGAGTGGATTAACCGCTCCTTGTTGTCATGACTGTGCATGACTCTTGGATGGTCAAGAAGATGAAGACTGAGTGCACTACAAATAGCTGAATGGACCTTAGTAAATTAGTCGAGTAATGCAGATTAATGTAGTGTTGTCTTGTTATTTAGTGCAAAAGATTATTCTCTGAATGCAAGGCAAAAGACCTTAAACTGTAGGATCCTGTTCTTAGTGAACTCCTTGATATATCAGTTTTATTTACCAAAAAGCCCCACCCTGGTGTATTTCAGGAGAAATAATTTCTACGGAAGTGTAGCAAACCTTTGGTTTTGTGATCAGAACTTAGTTACCTAGTTTAATAGGTATTAATTTATATTTTACTGTGCTATGCTTGAGGAAGCCCTAAGGATCTTATGTTGGTTGTAAGCATTATGAATGTCAGAAAATATATTGGGAGTCAGGGTACTGACTTCTGACATTGCCCCCCATTTGTAAAAGTGCAAAATGAGCAATAATTATCTTGTGACTATAATGATATGTGTAAGATGTAATTGTAGAGATAGGAAAATATCTCCTTGGAGTTACTAAATACCAAATCTCAGTTGTCTTATTTCTGCTTATGTTTTGAGAAGTTCACAGATTTGCATTTGCAGTTTTATAGCAAATACCAGATTTGAAACTCTTTTCGGCAGATCCACTAACACCATTACTGCGCGTTCACAACAGAGCAAAAATCTTGAAAAGAAATCCCTCCCATTTCTAGCTTCCATGAAACTCTTAAAAGGAACAGTCACATGAAAATACTTTCTTAAAATTCTTTGACAATGCCATTCAAAAATGGCATTGTTAGCCTTCTTGTTATCCTACTTGTTAGCTGAAGCACTACCAGATAATGATAATTCTTAGACCTGTGATTATTCATTGCTAAATTTATTAACAATGCTACTATGTTATTCTCTTATTGTAGGTCTTCAAAGCAATCTATGTATTTCAAGGCAGTCTGCTCAGGCTTTCTCTTTTACCATCATAGCGTGCTTCTTTTTTTTTAATTATCATATGGAAAAGGACATGAAATTTTAATACATGGCCTTACTAGGGAAGAGTAAGGAGGAGAATAAGGTAAATTAGCCCTAAAAGCAAAAGGCAAAATGAAGTCTAAAATCTAAGTAAAGCCCTTAACTGCACTGAACTTTGAAATATGTATCCGATCCGTAAGGATTTCCTCTGTGAGCACTGTAAAAAGAGAAAATCTGGAATTATTTTCCTAAGGTTGAAGGACAGCATTACTAGAGATCTGTCACTGCTATCTGTGGACCATTCAGTGGTCAGTATGTAACAATCATCTTATTCTTTATAGTGGTCAGTTTATTTTTATCAAAACTTGCTCCTTAAGATCTTCACAAATGCTGAGGAAAGGGATTTTCTTTTAAATGTGGTGGAATTTAAAAAAAAAAAAAAAGCACTACCACTAAAACTTTTTTAGTATACTTTTAGAAGAGCTTTCTTACACACGTGCTTTTAGTGATGCTTTACCCAAAAGCATCTTTTCCACTTCTCCCATTTTTTTTGTCAATGTCCTGCAATAACTATACCTCAAGGGTGTCTTCACTTCCTTCCTACCTTCTCCTGGGTTTGGGGTTATTCCTCGCATAAGCAGAGACATCAAAATACTTGTCTACTGAAGTGTTTGTTCTCAAGACCTCTGGAAATCACTCTTGCCTGAGACTGAATTAGCCCATTATTCCACTTAGCACTAAATAAACAAAACATCTTCATGCTTAGTAGAAATGGAAGTGTATTTCCATGCTCATGAACTTCTACAGAGAAATCCATTTGCTCAGTCTTCAATATAATGACATTGTTGACATAATTTCTGGATGCTTAGCATCATTGTTTGCCATTAGCAGAAGAATTTGGAATGCATGTGGTAAAGGCCATTACACCACACCATAGTAAGACTGTATTTCTCTATATTCTTCTATCTGAATAATTGTGACTTAGAACAAGTGATGGTACCATACTTCTGTACCATTCTGGTGAAATATTTACAAATGTGAAGAGGGGCTGATTTGGCCAAGAGGCAACACAATTAAGTCTTCTGCATGTACATAGCCTTCTTAATCATTGAAAATTTCATAAGGAATTTTTGGCTTGCTGTGAGAGCTCGGCTGTAGAGCTGGAGTAACTGACCTTCAAAGCTGAAGACCTTGAAATCTATCTGGCAGATTATCTTCTGTACATGATAGAGGTGGCCTGAATCAAAACTTTACCTGTTGGAAGGTTTCAAAACAACAAGTAACGCAAACTGAATGCAGTTTTTGAACTTCTAGTCCTGATTTATTTTATTAAACTATTGCACTTGGAAAGATACTGGCCAGTCCATTTACAACAGCACCAAGGCGTGCATTGATCAAGGCTGATATCTTGGTAGGCAGAGTCACAGAAACCTTTTGGAAGTGTCCTTTCATCTACTGGTGCGGTGTGCATGGAATCCCCCAGAGATTACTGTCGTTAACTGCTCCCACGAGACTCCTAATGGAGAAGGCTTTTCAACACCAAACCTGAATCATAAAGAGTGCCTTTGATTTATTGCAGTCTCATGTTGGGCAATGTAACTAATATCTCGGTTCAGCTGCCAACATGCTGCTGGCCAGTAATATTTGAGATGTCACAGAGGGTGTCCCACTTGGCCTCTAGCAGTGGCTCTAGAATGGTGTCTCCTGTGGGAGATACCCCCTAATGAATGTTGGGATGGTATCTGGAAACAGAGACTAGAGTGTCGTAAGTCTGTTATTTAAATTCATTTGAGAATTTGGGGTTTTGTCCATTTTCATCCTTGTGCCTTTGACTTTTTTCCTCCATTATAAATAAGACTTAAATGTTTATTCAAAAGGGGACCAGACTGACAGCAAAGATATCAACCACTTCTAACAAGAAATGTAATGTTAGTCTTGGTCTTCATCTCATGTAAAAATGGCCAAATGACCAAAACTTAGTATTTTTCCCATAGTCTTTCTGATGTGGAGATTAGCAAATGGTAAAATGTCTTTTACTTTGGCTGATGATCTCCTCATTGTAGAATTGTAGACTTCTTAGGGCAGTTCAGCTTCCAATGCTTTTCCTCTTGGATGAGAGCCAGAGGATCCCAGCATGGTTCTGGCACAGTTGGTATGTTTTATAAAACAGGTGTCTACATGTGTGTAATAAATGTAGTTATGCTGATAAATCTGAACAGATGTCCTGGTTTCAGCTGTAATAGAGTTGATTTTCTTCCTGGTAGCTGGTATGGTGCTGTGTTTCGGATTTAGGATGAGTATAATGTTGATAACACACTGATGTTTTAGTTGTTGCTGAGCGGTGCTTGCACTAAGTCAAGAACTTTTCAGCTTTTCATTCTGCCCTGCCAAGCAAGGAGGCTGGAGGTGCACAAGAAGCTGGGAGGGGACACAGCCAGGCCAGATGACCCAAACTGGCGAAGGGGATGTTCCATACCATATGACATCATGCTGATCAAAAAACTGGGGGGAGTTTGCTGGGGGACGTGGGGGGCACAATTGCTGCTCGGGAACTGGCT
>VZTL01013468.1:0-23633 GCA_013400535.1 Scopus umbretta
TTTTTTTTTTTTTTGCCATCTCATTTTCTTTCTGGGAGGCTGTGCAGCTCGCTCCCCACAACTGCTTCGTGCACCCAGCGTGAGTAAAAGTCACCACTCAGACATGGTTAAAAGGGATCGTTTAATTAGTCATGAGTCTAAGGCAAGATTTCATTCAAGCATAAAAAGCAGCCAGCTTTATACTCTCTCATGCCTGGCTACACGTGAGGCCGGTGGACGTTTCCATGGGGTTTGCCCGTGCCGCTCCCCGCTTCCTCTCCAAACGCGGCTGGTCGTGCCCATGCCCCGAAGGAACCCCCTGGTCGTGCCCATGCCCCGAAGGAACCCCTTGTCCTCCTCCCACTCGCTTTGCTGCCGCACTGCTCCCCATTCTGTGTCAAGGGGAGAGGGCTGATGAAGACTTGCAGTCACCTTCTCGGGCTCATCCTGCCAATCCACTGGGTAATTTTCATCCTGCCAGGAAGCTGCTGCCCAAGCGCGCTCAGAAAAACAGCTTTGTACAGCAGTGACGCCTGTCAGTTGCTGTTCGTGGTCTGGCGAGATGCGGACGGCCGGGAAGGCGGCTCCGGTGCAGGGTGGTGGGGCTGGCTGCAGCCGCAGGCCTGCCGGTAGGCGCAGCAGCAGCTCGCCCTTGGCTAGGGTGGCTTTGTGGGTGCTGCTGCTGAGCCCCTGCAGAGCGGCGCGGGCCAGGGCGCCGTCGTGAAAAAGGGGTTTCCTTCCCAGCGCAGGTGGGCTCCGGTTCTGGGAGCAGCAGGGAGGCATGGTAGCACTGGCACCCCACTCAGACGGGAGCCCCAGCACTGGCATACCTTACCCTTGTCCTTCGGAAGGGGCTTAGGAATAGCGGATTTCAACTGTGCAATAGCTTGGAGCCAAAATTCACACCTCAGAAGAAGTATGGAAACTTTTCAACATCTGTAGTTGTGGGAATGTACCAAAATGGGCCTCTGGGTTCCTCTGCTCAGCTGCAGAGTGATGCCGGCTCAGAGGAGGGGGAGATAGTCCCACAGCTAAAACCGGCGGCACTCCAAACAGCCCCGCAGTGAATTTAGCCAGTGAGTAATTAGCTGATTGCTGCGGTGCAGGCCTGAGGCACTGCTGTAGAAATTTGTATGAGCTCCTGTACCTGCCTCCGCCGTGGAAGCTCAGCGCTGGTGAGAAGCCCAGGCTGACTGAAGGAAGGAGCGGTGGCCAGAGGGGGACGTGCCGCTCGGGCCGGGGCACCCAGGTCAGGCAGATGGGGCTGACAGCAGTGTTCTCCCCGGGCAGTGCGTGGCCAGGGCACATTAGGAAATTGTACTAAACACAGATGTGATCATCAAACTTTAGAGGCTGAGCTGTTTTGTCCAATTATTAGAACACTTTCAGGTTGTGCTGCAAAATCTTGTCTGTAGAACCCTTCCATTACAAGAAGGATGCATTTCTTTGTATGGCTGAGCATTTGCAGGTGAAATTCGTTCAAAGCAAGACGTGACCTGGCCTGGCAGAGCAGCAACTGCGGGACACTGACGGCAGCTACAGCTGCCAGCACACCGGGCTTGGGTGAGCAAGGGCCTTGGAGACTGCGTCGCGTGTCCCACCACGTTCAAGCTGCTATTCAGATGCTTGGAAGAAAATGCATTCGGATAGAGCATCAATCTCAAACTTTCTGCTGAGCCTCAAGCAATAGGACTGACCAAGTAAAGCATATATAGACTGCATGATTTAGATGTCTAAAGGTCTAAATGTCTAGAGAAGGGTGAAAGCGGAGAAATTAAAATTGAGAACAGGGAAAAATATAAATTTATCTCTTGATTATAATGGGGCAGCCGCTCCAAATTAAATAAGGAGAAGGCCAATACAGGATAAAATTTTGACATTGAACCTATTCAACCCCTTCAGAGTTACAGGAGCTCAATGATCAAAAGGGCATGTCAGCAAGACAGAATCAACACACTAAAAAATGTTTCCTTTTTATTCATTTTTAAATCCACTGAAATATTCTTTTTTTACCTTGTTAAGTTCTGCAGACAGATTCAGAAGAGCATTAGGCTCTTTTGCACCATAATGAGGCATAAAACATAAGTCAAAGTCAGAAATCAAACAAGGACGCCGGGGCATGGTGATGTTCTTGCACAGTGGCAATAAGAAGAATTTTGCATTGACCCTGACTAGTGCTGCTGTTACGCTTTTTTATAGGATGAATAAACCCAGCATTGCTGACATTCATGGCTGCTATTAGCAAACCTTCCCTGGAGACTGCTGCCCTGGTGGAGATCTGGGCTTCAGGCTTGGTGCAGGGATGATGGAGCTGCGAGCTGCTTTCACCCCCAGCTTTTCCTGTGAGTTACACGTCGGGGGGGCAGGCTGCTCTGTCTCTGCTCCAGCCCATCCCAGCAAGGCTGGAGACGTGATGCAACATTGCGGCTCCTCAGCAGTGCGATGCGGTGCCACGTGGCAGGCAGGGGCGAAGGTGCAGCAGCTAGCAGATGCGTCAGAGGAGGAGCAGAGCATCATAAAGATGGAAGTCTGTGGGCTAGGAGTCGTTATGACGCCAGGCAAAAAGGAAGGGTGTTTGTTTATTGCAAAATGCTAATAGAAAGAGACCTTCCACCTCCAGCCACGTTCAGCCTTGGTCCCCTGCCTCCCTCTCCTCCTCCCCAAAACCGAAACCTGTGGCAGCCCAGCCACGCTCCGAGCAGCGCATGGTGTGGGAAGGGGAAGCCTCAGCTCGGGGCAGCAGTCTTCACCGTGCTACTGCAGGGTGCGGATGGTACAGTGCTGCTTTTGTGCATATTTATGGGAAGCTGAAGCCCAGTACTTGTGCTCTGCCAGTTTAGCCCCAGAGAGGGGAGACTCAGTCTTCTTGCATAGAGGCTCCTGTGTCACTGGGAGGCATGACATGCATCCAGCTGCAGTGTGTCTAGAACACATCTACATGCTTACTGCTGATGGATTTTCAAGGACAAAGCGTTGTGATTTAAAAAAAAAAAAAAAGAAATCATTTTACTGGAGTAGCAATGAGTCCTCTGTGTTTGTTTTTTTTCCTCTCTCTAACCTTCAGGGGAGCAAGAAAGCAGATTTGGCAAGTGAGACTGCCAAACAGTTTTTCTAGCTACGCCAGTAGCTGTGCAGGTGTCATTTCCTGCTGATGGCAGGTTTCACAACGTGCCTTCTCCACTCACACCGTAGCCCCTTCCCCAGGGACTCCCTGCAGCAGCCACGTACACGTGCAAGCGTCTCACGTCGCCGTGCCAGGCAGGCGCAGGGAGCTGCAGAGTATCAAGCAGCGGCAGGATAAAGAGCCGAGCTCCTCCCAGATTTGTATGAAGCTGCTCTGCAAAGCTTCTGCGTTTTGTTCCCATGTTTTCTGTTGCAGCACTACTTGGTATGCAGTTCATACAGTCCACTGAAACACAGCACGTGCTCTGGCACTCACATAGGGGTATCGCTGTGGGGCCGCTTGAGCCCGGCAGCTGCCAGGAACCCCACCTTTCTGGTTGGATATTTTTCCTGGTGAAAAGGCTGAAGGTGAATACAACTTTACCCAGTTCAAAGTCCTACAAAGCACAACTTGCCAAAGCAGCTCAGGTGTGAGAAGCTCTGTCCTTTCTATTAAATGACTGTAAGTCTTTCAGAGTGAAAATCACACAGCTATAGTTGTTTGTTGTAGGCGCAGGAAGGTACGCTGAACATACAGCCAGCCAAAATCTGCAGCCTACAAGCGTGCCACAGCTAAGAGGCACGGAGCGTGCTTCCCACCTGCAGAGCCGCAGCACCCGGGAGCTGCCCAGCCCTGCTCCGGGCTAGCGGCCCTGCAGGCCCAGCAGCGCAGGTGTTTGTCTTGGACCCTATCAAATTTACAAATGCGAGGTTGCATGAGTGGAGCTCTGCTTACAGGGAACATGGTGAGAAGCACAGACAGCAAATTTAGCTTTGCCAGGTTTTCATCATCCAAAACTCCTGACCCGTCTCCTGCCTTACCCATCAATCCCTGGGAGGGAATCGCAACAGGAGCAGCAGGACGAGGTTGCAAGACAAACGCCATTTCCTCAGAAGTCTCTGGTACAACAAAAGGTCCGTGCCTGCTCCGGTCTGCTTACAATGGAGTGGTGGGCGTGGGATCAGAGGAGCAAATGTCTTCAGTTGCAGCCGGGGTAAGCTAATTGCTGAGCTGGCAAGCATCCCCTGCCCATCCAAACCTGCCAGCTGCAGGATCAGCAGCGATATTATAATTACAGACGAGTGCTGTTGCTGCTCCGGTACCTGATCCACTTGCTGGAGAAACAGAAGTATAAATTTGAAACCAACACTAGAGAGTCGCTGCTATGTTTTAAGTCCTTGGATGACTGCAAAATGGAGGGGATTTGTATTTTTGGTTCCAGCAGTTTTGCTCACCACACATTGTGTCACCTGCACTGTTGTTTAAGCCTAGATCCAAGCTCATTTCTAAACCCAGCTTTGCCCACTCCTTCCCATTTGTATATTGTTATGCCCTCAGCAACATGCACCTCTGTGGAGGAGAGGAAAAATCTCAGCATAAGCTGATGCTTCTTGTTGATGCAGTCTGGATGGGCTGGAGAGAGGACAGCCACAACCCACGAGGAGCTTTGCCATGTTGAATGCCAGCACAGCAAGCCCAGACTGCTGCAAGCCCCGCAGCAGGCAGGGGAAACACAGCAGAGCCTGACCTGCACCGTGATTTCATGAGAGATCATGGATGCTGTGGGCTTTGTTTGCAGCCTGAAAACTCAGATTCATTTCACCTCTCTGCACGCGGCCCGAATTGCACAGAGGCCTCTGGAGAGGTTCCCAGGAGGTGACAGCAGGGCTGCCTGTGATTCCCGTGGCTCCTGGTCCCCAGCCTTGTGCCTGTGTCACT
Source organism: Scopus umbretta (assembly GCA_013400535.1). Classification (NCBI taxonomy): domain Eukaryota; kingdom Metazoa; phylum Chordata; class Aves; order Pelecaniformes; family Scopidae; genus Scopus; species Scopus umbretta. Next base: position 4,862 of record VZTL01013468.1, read on the forward strand.
GGACAAACCAGCATAGCTGCGTATTCCTGCAAGTCTTACAGCAAGTCCTACCTGCCCTTGCTAGGCATGGTGTGTTGCTGTAGGTCAGAGGGGAGGGCAAGCACAGCATGAACTACAGGAACCACTTCGTCCTTACGAAGCGCTTTTTGAGGATGCTGCTCCCAAGGAGGCCGCACCGCCCACACGGGCACATGCCCGAGGGCAAAGCTCCTCGCCTGCACCCCTGTTTTTCTCTCAGTTCCAGCAGTTTCTGCCCAACTTCCCAGTAGCTGCTGGGCAGCAGCGCTTCCTTGCAGACCTGATGGCTTCCTCAGGATAGCGCTCCTCTGACACTGTCTGGAAAAAATAAAACCGAGTCATCTCTTATTTCGAGCACCTCACACCAGTTTTCCTTTCTTCTTCCAGCCTCCGGCAGCACAGCGGTGAAGTGCACACAGCCGAAAGGTCTTTTTTTCTCAGATATTCCTGAGTCACTGTTGAGCTTCTGGAAAGCAAATGGTCTCAAAGTAAAAGGTGTGTTAAATTATTTTCCTGATGGCTTTCTGGCATTCTTCATTTTGTATTGTGAAGTAAGATGGGGGTGGGGTGGGAAGGACGTTCCACGGGTTTTTGTATTTTACTGTCAGCAGAAAGATCACTTGAGGGACTAGGTGATAAGAGCAGCACAGAAGATTGCGTTTCCCTTCCTAATGCAAGATTCATGCCCGATCTGTCTCTCCTTACACTCTCGGGATGCTGGTGCAGGTGCTCCACTCCAGCAAGCCTCCCTGGGCACCCCGGACGGGGGCAGCAGGCTCTGCTGTGGCCTTTCAGGAGAGCTTTAGTTTACCTGCTCGTCCATCACAGCTGTTGGCATACTTCATTAATAGCAGGGGTCTTGCACTGTATCGGCTTTCATTTGGAAATTGAATTTTCCTTTGAGAAATTGCCAATTCTTTTCCAGATGCACAGAGCGAAAATTAATAATTCACCCGGTGCTAAGGGAGAGATGAATTGCTGCCCAGCAAAGGGCAGCCCCTCCCTCTGTGCCACAGAGGCGATTGCCGGCCTTTTCGGGTAAACCAAAGGAAATGGGCTCTGTCCTCCTTGGTCCTTTTGGAGGAAACCAAAGCCCGAGGCAAGCGAGGGGGCGGGAGAGTTTTCCGATGATGCAGCGATACTGTGTTGACAGTGATTTGTGTAGCGTGTAAGAGGCCAGCTCTGCTCTGAAAAATGAGACCCTGAATGAATAAATCATGGGCCCTCTCTTCGTAACTTGACAACTCAGCCCAGCCCTCCTGGTGGTGGGAGCTGGCCTGAGCCCTGCGTGCGGGGAGGGACTCCCATTGTCCAGAGGCTTTTAAGGGCAGGGTCCATCCGCAACCGGCTTAGGAGCTTTTCCACAGGGCAGGTGCTTTGGTGGGGGAGCAGGGAGCCTTGCTGCACGGCGTGGGACCATGGAGGGAAATGTGCACCTCCTCCAGGTCATCCGCAAGATGCGTTCCCAAATCAACAAGCTCGAGAGGGAGAACAAGGTCCTGAGGGGAGAGCTGCAGGTCTGCGGGCAGAGAGCTGTGCCACCGGAGAGCGAGGCAGCAAGAGGAGGTGGGAACAGGAACGTGAGGAGCCTCGCCAGTAATGGGGAAGGACCAACTGGCTCTCCAGCATCCCTGCATGAAAGCATCATGGCTGGTCTTGCTCCAGCACCAAAGGAGCAGACAGGTACTGAAGAGCCAGGGCTGCTCATGGCACCCATGTGTGCTGCCCATGCAGGATCTCCCAGGCCAGCTATTACGTGTCTGCAGGGAATGGGAGACGAGCCACTAGCTGTTTGTCTAGTTAACTCGTCGGAAGTGCTCTGGCCTCCTTTGGTGCCCACACCCAAAGCCACCTTAACTGAGTGTCTCACTCTGTGATCTTTTTTGGGGGGGTACCTGCCTCCCCCAAGCTGAGCTTAGTGGAGTATTTTGCTGCTGCTCAAGCAAAGAGTTCAACTCAAAGAGTTCAGTCGGTCTTTGTTTAGGCAGAATTTGACTTGACTGCTTGGAGTTTTCGTGGGCATGGACTATCTTGCCCGTGCCTGTCCCCTGTCTGTTCCAGACAGAAAAGGACCAACAGTTGTAATCATGCTGTAACCTCTCTTGCCTCAGTAAAAGATGAGGAAAAGCTCTATGAAGAGCAACAAATAGTGATGGGTTGCACACATCACACTAGATGTGCAGTTTCTTCTTGCAGATAATGCAGTTAGTTTTGGCTGGGGGAGAGAGGAGCCAATATATAGGAATATACTCTCTTCATAGTTTTATCAGAGGGGAAAAATGGAAATATTCCTCAGTTATAGAAGTCTGTTTGGGACTTCTGGAGGATTTAATGAAACAGGAATTAGAGCAAAATGTTGTTTGGTGAGTAGTTCTCTAGAATTGGATGTGGTTATTGGCAGGGTCTGGCCGTTAGGTATCGTATGTGCTTGAAGCCTGTAGCCTCCTTGTCTGGTGTCTGTCTCGTCCTATCCTCTGGAAAACTGCTTCACTAATGCAACTTTTTGGCATTAGTATGGTGTGTGTTATGAGCTGCAGCTGCCATTACAATGCACAAGTCCGATGGCTGACCTAGCCTCAGCTCTGAACCAGCCTCCTGGAGAGGTCCAGGCCGTGGAGAAGTGCCCCCAGAAGTTTTGACAGAGACAAGTCTATGAAAATGAATGAGATGAGAGGCTGAACAGTACTACTGGATTTACACAAAGCTAGATGAATGCTGCAATTGAGTAACACTGAGCCCAGCGGTCAGGTTACTAAACTGAGGGCCTCTTAAACCAGGGCTGCTGGTGGCTATGGATGTCGCCAGCTTAGGAATAGCTGACTGGTCTTTCGGTGAGCTTGAAAGATGTGCAAAGTGCTTTCCAACCTTGTGGCTTTTCCTCTCCATCTGCCTTCTAGGGGAAAGGGTGGGATCCAAAGGGGCTGCTTGGCCTCCCTCTGCCTTTCGGCCTCCCCAGGTACAAAACTTTTTTGAGCCAAAATAAAATTATTAAAACCACCTTGAGGATACCTGAATTCTCATTATTATTATTATTGTTCCTAGCTCTGCTTTTGTCTCTGCTACTCAGATACCACCATGACTGTGCGGCGCTACTCCACCACCTCACCAGCACCCGCTCCTTCCAGCGTGAGGTCTCACCGGGCTGGCAAGAGGCCTCCAAGCAATGGGCTCCCGGACACACCGGGCAGTGCCCAGCCACCAGCCCCTCCTGCTGCAGCGCAGCTCACCAGTGGAGAGGAGAAAAGGCTTGAAAAAACACCCGCCAACTGTCTCTCCTACGGTCATTCCAACAAAATGACTCTGTTTCAGGAGCATGTCTGTACGTGCAGGTGGGTTCAGTTTGCCTTCACAGCATTGCCTGCCTGGGCTGGTTGCAGGTTTCACCTAACAACATATTGACATTGCTTTGGGTTTTAATTTGTTATCAGCAAAATCTTTGTTTGAACATATATGGGCATTGAGCAGATGGGAGACGTCTTTTGGGCAGGTTGTCCTGCTCCTCCTTGCAATGCGTTAAGATTGCCGGTGTTAGCAATTTAAATTTACTATGGAAAGGAGAGGCTGAGGGGAGAGGAAAGGGGGTTGAAATCTTCTCACTGTTAAAGCCAGGCAGAGTTTTGCAGATTGATGTGTTGTTCTGCCAAGCTAAGCTTGAAAGGGATTTTTAAACTGTGATCGAAAAGCTTGGAGATATCAAGGAACTCTGAACTATGCTTTTGAAACTGTGATTAATATGGCTTATGGATTTAGATGCACTGTATCATATTTCCCCTGTAACTGAAGAAGTACAAGTTAATGCTTTCAGCTTTGGGAAAATTATTCTCAGGATGGCTTCTAAATTAAGTGAAATGACTGCTGGACAAGCCCTGAGTGTCTCTGCTCATTGATGAGAAGCTTTGCAACACAGGGCAACAATCAAAGGTAGAAGCACCTTGTGATATACAATGTGATATACAATGTCCCCGGTCATCTCCTGGTGCTGATATATACACCCTGGGAATCCGCATTGCTGGGTTTAGTGCTGATCGTGCCATGCTCAAGGAAAGAGAGACTAAACGGCCTCAAAGTGTGTGCGTTTGAACAGGGAGAAGTCCGTGGGTCTGCCTGCCCACACGTGTCCCAGGGCAGGACTCCAGCGGCCTCTGCTGGGGGGCTGCAGTGGGCTGGGTCACCTGCGTTGGCGTACCTGTCTGCGTGGCACATCATGTCCGCCTTTCTCCTGTACCACCCTCACGCAGCAGCGCGTCCTCAGAGCAGGCCAGCGCACAGCCCCACGTGCTCCCCGGGCAAACCCGTTTAGGAGCCCAGCTCCTCCCTGAAAGGCTGGAGGGGACAAACAGGTCAGGTTTTCATAGGCACCTAGGTTTTCTTGTAGGGACATTTGAGGGTCAGATGTTTTACAGCATTTAAACACCTAAATTTAGTATCTGGCAGGGAAGTCGTATCGTTTTCCAAAGCTCCCTGACCCTGTAACTCTGGATTTCAGCACATGCTTCACTGGGTTCACGGAAACTTAAGATTCTCAGTGCACATAAATGCTTCTGAGGTTTGCCCTGAAGCCAGCTCGCGTGGAAAGCGTGTGTTAGGGAACACCGGGTCAGCATGCGGGAGGAGGAACGGCAACGGCAAATGCTGCTGCTTTTTCATAAGGGGAAAGAGACCTTTCAAAGCAATCGAAATAGCAACGTAGATCTATTCCAACTAATGCCTTGGGACCTACGGGTTTAAAAGCACCGGTTTCCCAGCAGCCAAAGAAACAGTGATGATGATTTTAGCGCAGTCTTTAGAGCTGCCTTCTCAGCTCTGAACAGCAGTGAGCGTGGCACCGTGACTCATGTCCGCTCAGCGTTGGCTGCTTTAGGAGAAGAAATGGCTGTGGAAAGAGCTTTTTACCTACTCCCCTCAGTAGGTGATATCCTGGGTGACTGGGTGATATCCTGAAGCACAAAGCTTTGTGTTTCTTATACTGAAAAAAGTTTTTATTTTCTGGTCATAATGGTGGATGTTTCTATTATATGCACAAAGGTCTAATACAGACAGCAATCTTAGTAAGCTTTTAACCAGTAGGATAATTTCTGGCAATGAGTTCAGCAAGCTAATTAAACTTAATGTTTTACAATGATGACATTTTTGCTTCCCAGCACACTGGGCCATGTCAGGTTTTCCTATTCTTTCTTTATTGTAGTTTTCTCACATTTTGCTCCAAAGCTATAATCCTATATGTGATGCTGAATATCTATGCTTTAAAATTAACTCTGTAGAAGTATCACCTTGGATTTATCTGGAATGCAGTTGCATCCAAGTAATAAAATAACAGCACTGCTAACAAATCATCACTAATTTATATGTCTACAACATTTTCATATATATATATGCTAAAGTGTTATTTATACCATGTGATTTCCACTTTTTTGGTAAATAAAAAAAAAAAAAAAGATTAAATATTTGAATACATTAGGCAGGGTAAGAGAGGCTGAGAACTGTTTTCAGGGCCATTATAGTAAAATTATAAATGGTACAAGGCCTGTTTGGTACAAATATTACCACTGGGGTGTTCAGGCTTGATGGTTTCATCTTCCAGTGGGACAGGTCTAATTGGCAGGTGAGAAGGAGCAAGGAAATCACCAAAGTCCTCTGTCCTGCAGGACACCCCCCAGTAACCATCAGTGAATACTTTCATGATTTTCCTTTCTCATGCTCCTCAAGAGCCTGAGAGAGCTGAGAGCAATCACAGAGGACAGTCACGAAAAAAGCTAAAGCTCTGCAAAACCCAATCCATTTACTTGCCAAACCAACCGGTTTGGGGACAGGTAAAGGAGCATGTTTCTCCATCTGCTGTCACAGCCGGTATAATTTACCACGTGCACGCTGGCTGCCCGGAAGGTGCTGTTCTCAGCTTGCAGTAGCTGGGTGCTGATGCTTACAAACACACAGACACCGTCGGACCTCCTGCGTCCCTGTGGGTGCGCGTGCACCCTAAGGGTTCTGTATGTGCGTAGCTTTGTACATACGTATCGGGCACTAAGAGAGAGATGTGAGGCTCAATGGAAAAAAGCGGATGCTTCCAGCAGACAGACAGGCAGGCAGGCAGACAACACTATGCTTGGTCCCTTGGGAAGACCATGCGAACCATGCGAACCATGCCCCAGCGGGGCATGAAATCCTGCCTCCATGCAGAGTGCAAGTGCTGAAACTGTTTACCTTTTGCTTGCTGGGTTGTTGGGGGGTATTTTTGTACTTTGCATGTTTTATACATTTGTAATCCTCAAAATGCTTTCTCATTTTTCTCCAGGGGTAAAGTAAAGGCCGTTAGTTTCCTCTTACCAATGGATATGTCATCATATGCTGAAAAACAAGGTTCCCTCAAAAGCCCACAAAATCAGAGCACAAAACAGTTAACTACCATCACTGAAAAGGATATATGAGCTGGTGAATTTTTAAAGGCCCATTGATTCTCGAGATAAATTGGCCTTAAATGATAGCTGTGTCTCAGGTTCCTTTCCTGCAAAACGCTTTGGCAGGATGCCTGCAGAGAATCACCCAGCCTGTGTTTCGGGTCACTGGCCCCATGTTTAGCATGGAAATGGAAGCCACAACAAAGCCGGCTGGAAGCCCATACACTGTGATGAAGCCAGATGATAGCAAAGGTACTTCTACAAAGTAGCTTCCGCGCAACATGTCTCAAGGATCCCTTACCTAAGGACTGCTGTACACAGGGTGATGAAGCTGGTTTTGATGTGTTTGTCGCAAAAAGTGGAAACCACGTCACCATTCGTGTTTGCTGATTCCCTTGCCAGGGAGGTATTCGATGCAAATGACTAAATAAGAGCTATTAAAGAGCCTGTGGGGTTTTCTCTGTATGTAAAACTTTAAAACTTCACAGTACTAATACAGCAAAGTTAAGAAGGTGTTGCAAAGTCAGTTAGCTTTCCTCTGAATTTCTGCAAAGCTTGGCAATGACCATTTATGTCCATTTGGGGTTCACCTCTAAGGGAGTGCAGGGGAGAGTAAGTACTAATCAGCATGAGAATGTGACTACAAATCTGTTTTCTGTGTGTTCAGCCAGCCAGAGACGAGACTAAAGGTTGTACACCAAGTCAAAATAGAAAGAATTGTGAAGATCAGAATTTTCCAGGAATGGCTTCTCAGCATGGCTCGGATCAAAAATCATTAGCAGAAATTCAGAAAACAGGTGCAAAATAAATGTGAGAACTACAAACAGCTTGTAAAAAATAAGGAGTGCTTGTTTAGTTCTAGTCATACGAGTAAAGATAGTGTCCCACATGTTTGATTACAAGTACTTATGGAACTAAAATACTGCAGATTGTTATTTCTTTTTGTACAGGCAGCACTGATGACTGAATATTGTACAGAGAATGCATGAACAGTAGATGTTTGTACCGATAACTTTAAGGAAGATTTTCATCTTATTGTCTACTCTTAAACTGTTGAGCTTTCAAAAGAGAAAGCAGAGACCTGGTGGAAAAAAATCCCTCCTGGATTTTCTGTGATGTTGTATAAAAATCTGTGCTCCTTTTTTCATTTTGGAATTCACCATGTTTTATATATTCAAGTACATTTTTAATATATTCTCACCAATGAAGTAATAATTTGAATTGCACTGCTATTTTATTTGTGGATTTTTATGTTCAGCTTGGGTCCATACAGAGTTGCATTGTAATGTCAGAAGTAATGAATCAATGACTTCCAGCAAATGAGGTTACAGTTTGGCAAGTTTACTGAACAGTTCATTTTAGAAGGCATTTACAGGGAAGTGCTTTTTAATTGTTTTAAAGAAAGCTTCATTGTTGGAAACTAGACACTGCATACCTGTTCAGTTAACTACCTAAATCCAGTTGATTTCACTTAGCAAAGTAACAACAAACATCTTTGCAAATCTGGCCTCAGACCTTTAAGGTACCCAAGCTTTTTACAATTCATGTTTGAACACCAGATTTAATGGGATTTGGGATCCATATGCTTTAAACAGCTTTCAAAAGTCTCAACTTTTAAGTTTTCTAAGTCTCAGTTTCCATGAAGCAGCAGTGGGAATTCTCCCACCCTTTTTGTGTCAATTAAATGCAGAGGGGTCACTGACACTAAGACTGTGTATTAGTAAGCATATGACAACGTCAGTTGTAGTGGGCTGCTGATTCTGATGTCATACAAATACATATAACTTTGTGTATGGTCATGGAATGGAAAAAGAGGGAAAGGAATCAAAGCAGTCATTGACAAACAGCAGTCAGTATATTAATGGAAAGATTTATTTTTGAATGCTATTTTTGCAGTCTTTTGCAGTGCCCACAGATTTAAGAACACATGATGATGCACAGGCACATTAATTTTTAAAAGCAGTTGTGCAGATTTGACCTAGCTCTGCATCTCCAGGAGAACCAGATTGTAGCAGAGGCCACAGAGAAACCACTGAGCACATCAGTTTTACCACAGTACAGCATGAAGTAACTTACCATGGAGCACTTACTGGCAATTAAAACATTCCAATATTAAACATTCATAGATTGTTCAGTGCAAAAAGGGCAGGTATAAGCAAAGCGAGTATTAAAATTTGGACAGAGAGATGCAGGCAGCAATCAAGCCATGGTCCTTCTCTTTCTTCTTCCCAAGAGGATCCATACAAGTTCAGAGGAGCTCTGGGCTTCTACCTAAAACCACTCTGGAACTTATCTATAGTAAACCCTGGAATATATAGTAAACCCTATTCACTGATGGTCAGGTTTGTTGGACAAATTCCAATTGGAAATTCTTCCTTTTGGGGAGGTGGTCAGTAGTATTCAGCCACACAGGTACAGGACTGCAAGAGCAGGTGAGACAGCAAGAGGTTCCCTCCTGCATTAGCACTGGCCACTGAGAGATGTACACTCCCATGTCACACTTGCGTTTGGGGCTAAGTGGCTTTATATCTCCATAGCAAATGCCAACAAAGACTGAGTCCACCACTGCCATTTGTTAAACGATGTGGCCTCAAGTTGCACCAGGGGAGGTTTAGATTGGATATTAGGAAAAATGTCTTTACTGAAAGAGTGGTGAGGCATTGGAACAGACTGCCCAGGGAGGAGGTGGAGTCACCATCCCTGGAGGTATTTAAAAGATGCGTAGATGTGGTACTTAGGGACATAGTTTAGCGGTGGACTTGGCAGTGTTTGGTTTATGGTTGGACTTGATGTTCTTAAATGTCTTTTCCAACCAAAATGATTCTGTGATTTTATGTGTTCTCTGTTCCATCAGCATGACTAGTCAAGAATAGTGAAATGCATCTCTAGGTTGAAGACAAAAAAAGTCTTGTCAGAGTTGATTGTTGACTTAAATCAGAGGGATAGTGCTAATGTAACTGTTACTTCACATTTACATCCTTGTGAGAGAGAAATTCAGTATTATCTTTCTTTAGGAAAGCCTTTTTAAAGCTATGGTCATAATACAGAAGTGCAAAGTCATGAGCACTGGACCAGAGGGGAGGAGTTACTAAGGATGAAGGTGAAATTTAGACATTGTGTGTCTGATGGTAGCACACAGTCAAATGCTTAAAAACTCGATACCCAACTTAACAATAATAATCCTTAGATGCATCTTCAACCTAAAGATCTCGTCCTCACCAAAATAATAAATAATAACAGTGCCTAGATAGCAAAATCCTTATAAATAAATAAATAAATAAATCTTGTCACTCTTAAAACTGCACTCTCCCAGAATGGTGCTGCTCAGCTGTACCATGAAAAGTGCTAATGTTAAAGGGTGCATTTACATCAGCATTTGAGTCAGAGTCAGGAGTACCCTCCTGAGTGAATTTCCTGGTCAAACCCACTTACCGTACTTTGTTTCACGTTGTAGAGTGGTCTCAAAGCACATGAATGGATCTCTTCTGGATGAAACTAAGTAGAGGATGTGCTTATAAGGTGCTCCAAAAGCTAACAATTCAGTGCGTGGGACCACACTAGCAAGCCCTCTGAAATACCTATAGTGTGGACAACAGCACTGAGGGTTTCGCTCTACACGTCCTCCTCTACTGGTCTGCGCTACTTGCTAACGTAGACAGAGCTGTACAGCACCCAGACAAGGGACTTACTGTCTCAGAGATTTAAAAAGAAAATCTAACCAGGAGAAATTTCATCTTGTTATACTATAGAGAGGGGGAGATGCCTTTCATCAGTCTTACCTCTCTGTCTGGTGTTTAAAGAGCCTCACACTTGCCGCAGACACAGAGGTGGATGGAAATGTGATGCTCCAGACTGTAACAGATGAGTAACATTATCATCTTCTCCAGTGAGTTCTTGCTCAAAGTTCAAATGGGTCTAATGCTTGCATCCTTAGACAACAAATTCATGCCCAAAGGTAATAATAAATCAGCGTGTAGGGTGCATCTCCTGTCATAGTCACCCAGTATGAGCACACTCTACCTATTCCATGCTCTGCTTATAGGAGAGCACAATCTATGATGTGCTGAATTGTCCATAACTTTTATATCCATTATATTTTTGCTCCTACATCTTAAATCCCTGACAGCTGAACTTCAATTTTTCTCTGCCATTTCTGATCAGGCGTAATCTAAGAGTATATCAGCATGGAAGTAATTCAGCTGAGGAGCCTCTGACACCAGGTAAGTGATGTTGAACTTTAACGCTGTTATTTTCAGTGATGTTAACAACATTAATTCCAGCACTGACAGGCTCCCTCTGTAGTCCTGAAACTTTACTTTTGTTTAGCTGGGGTGAGAAAATGAGAAATAAACTTGCAACTCATTTGAAAGTCTCAAATAGTTCATAGTCCTTCAGTGTTGTGATGAATTCGAGGCTACGTAACTCCACTACATGCATGATCTTCTACGATCATCTAAGCACAGCATGGACAGGTGGTTCAAAGGTTGCAGATGTTTTTTTCACTGTTGGGTGCCATAAAGTACAGAATATTTTCTCTTCAGGATGCAAAAATGCAGGTTGTATTAGATCTATTCTGCACTTCCATGGCATAATGCCTTTACCCCAAAAAAAACTGTTAAGAGATTAAGCTGTCATCACAGTTAAAATGTAGATCAAACTCTGCTAACCTTACATGGGGAAGTTGTTGGCTGTGCTGAAGTCAAGACAGATGGTCACTTCAGGGAATGTCTTTTTTATGGCAACTGCTTGTTTGAGTAGCTAGATGAGTCACCTCTTTCTCAATTTCTGTATGAGATACCAAAAAGTGACTTTTACATAGGGATATTCAAAGACATGGCAGAGGCTGAAAAATACGTCTTCAAAGCATACTGTGGTGGTTTCCTTCTCCAGTGGGAGTATTATATGGCACATGTAGGTTGATTAAAAATAAGTATCTTCCATTGTTTTATTTTTGCTGAAAACTGTGATGAAATGTCTTTTTTTTCCCTTTTTTTTTTTTTTTACAAAAATCATGTGGTACTTGATATACAAAATCAGTCCCACAACAACAAATGCACTAAATCATAATAAAATTGCTCTGTTTAATGTAAAAAGTAAGAAACTTAGAGTAAAGTGCAAAAATTAGAGCGAACATTTCTAATCTGTGGCTCTTCAGTAGCAGTTTTGACTCTTCCTTGGTTTAGAGGATGAGGACCATCATCTGCATGCTGGTTGCTATGGAGACTCCCATCGTTTTTGGACTCATAAGTTTTGCCTGAAAGAAAACACCTCTTCAGCATGAGTTTTTAATGACCATAAAGGTTTCTGTTTGTCAGCACACCATATACTAGATTAACTACCACATCTAAGCAGGTGGGAAGGAAGGGAGTAAAATATTTTCTAGTAATCAGTGACAACATATTTAGTCTGTATAAAATCCACAAAACACATAAATTGAATTACAAGACTTGCTGCATTAGATTAGACTGCTATGGCAGCAAATCCGTTATCCCTCTTCCAGTGTCAGCTAGTTCAAAGGAGAATGAACTTTGGTCGCAGAACATGGGCATAGCAATAAATCCTTCTGACTTCTGCAGGAGACTGGCTTGAAAGCTGCCAGGCTGTACAGTCAGTGAGGTCTCTCTTTTTCAGGCTTGAGTCAATAAGAGCTTCCCCATAACTACAAATAATGACAGCTTTTCTAGGAAAAGAATGTACGTGAACAATTGGGTCTGTCCACGTGAAGAGCTATGTAACGCTTATCTGTTCTGTTTGCACTGCCAGGAGGACTCTGGGGTTTGACAGCTATGTCAGCTTCTTTCTCCCTAGTGCACAGTTAACACCTGGGATTGCTCTGAAGGTGAATTTGTTTGGCCCTAAACAGCATGCAGAATGGTTAGTTTCACCAACATGGATATGTTGGCATGGATTTCTGGCTTGAGTAAAACAATGGTTATTCAGACGAGAAATATAACAAAACTGCAAGATTAAGCCTCAGTTACTTCTGAGTTCTGTTGTCTTTGCTAGACAGTAACTAAATGACTTACCTGTTAAATCTGCAATTTTCCCTTGATTTCTTCTTTTGAGGCTGTTTTGTGCGTCTGTGGGGCCATCAATATACTTCATTGCAATGGCTGGGGTCTGGTCCTTCTCTGGCTGAGCCTGAGTAACTGAAAGAAGAACAGGAAAAGATATTTAATTGAGTTGTATTAACATTCATTTGCTCAAGGAGGGCAAGATATGTCGTGTTGACACTACCTGGCTGATGACAACTTGGTATTGTTTCAGTCCTGCCTTCTTGAAAGGACTGAACTGATTCATGGCCAGAGCCTAAGTCTTTCATTGGCCTTCCCATAATCTCATTCTCAGCTGCAGTTTTATTTCTAATGAGGAAGTATGTGTGCATTTTCCCTTTGCCTTTTACTTCTATTTCTCCTCTTTCAATCATTTCAAAATTCTTGTATTTTAGGCATCTAAAATATCAGAAGCAAAATGACACAAGAAAATTCAAGATTAGCAAAAATGACGCTGATGTTTTAGAAGAGCTATTGTAACTAATCAAATGACAAGAGTCCGGGAAAACCAGTAGTGATCCATGAACAACCGGGGGTTTATTTCAACTGTTTATTCAAGCCTGCTGGGCTTTTATAGCTTTAGACGTACAGCCTGATCAAAAATCAATGGATCACATAGTCAAATGCTTCAGTATGGTGGAGGGTTCTTATTGACCAGTAAATAGAAATTAAGAACTGAGGCAGCCAATATCAGTTAGACAGAACTATCTCCAGTCATTTTATCAGAGAAGGCAATCAGGTTCATCAAGCATTATTCACTCCTGGTAAATCCAGACTGGCTATTCTCAATAGCCTTCTTCAGGTGTCCAAAAATGGCTTCCAAAAGGACTTGATTTTCACTGAGACTGACATGAGGCTGACCAGCCTATAGTTTCCCAGTCTGCCCTCCTTGCCATTTTTCAATATAGGTGTAACATCTGGCTTTCTTCACTTGCTATGTGGCTGATCTTCATGACTTTCCAAAGATGACAGTCAGCAGCACTGTAATGCCATCACCCAGCTCTCTCATTACATTTAGAGGCATCACATCTGCTCCCATACACTTCTATAGATTGATATTTCTCAAAAGACCCCTGATCTGATCCTCTTCCAATACTGGTACTTCACCTACTCCGTGAACCCTGACTCTAGGTGCAGGAACCTTGAAGACCTTGTCAGTGAAGACTGAGGCAAGAGAGGCCTTGAGTAACTCAGAGCACTGTCACTAAATCACCTGCCACAGCAGGTCCGTGTTTCCATTTATACTTTTCTGCTAACATAGCAGGAGCTCCTTTTACTGCCTTTGAGCCTTCCTTGCCCATTTCAATGCTAGTTGAGCTCTGGCTTTCCTCATTCCCCTCCTATGTTCCCAGACAATGTTTTTGTACTCCTCCTTTATAGCTTGTCTTCGCTTCCACCTCTTGCATACATATTTTATGCATACATAGACTTCTTGAAAATGTAGTATTTAATTTTGAGTGACATGAGTTTTTAGGAGAGTAAATTACTCACTGCATGAATAGGATAGTGGCTTACACAGTTAATCCTTAGTAAGTGCAAATAAAACTGTTTCACCACAAATTGTTGTGCTCAGTCAGAGCAATTTTAAAACTTTTATTATGCATGAAGTCAAATTAAATGTTCTGACTGGCTTTCTAGCATCTACATCATTCTATCAGTACCTCCAAATAAGCTATCACCTTTTTTTTCCCCATCTTTTGCTCTCTAGGATCAAGACTCTCAAACCTCTGTCTCCATATACAAGTGATTTGAAATAATCAGAACAAATAAAACTCTTTGCAAGCAGTGAATTTTCTTCATAAGTAAGCTGCATAACTCAGTAACTAAAGAGAGCATCACCTACACTGAAAGCAGTAGCTGCCAAGGCAGTGCTTTTTAGGACAGCTTTTAACAGGCAAAGTTTCCATCATAGTTACTCACTGGTAGGCACTGGAGCTTAGATGAATTTTACTCGGGACACCATGACTCTCCATCCGGGAAGCTATGTTCACCGTGTCTCCAAACAAGCAATAACGAGGCATCTTTTCTCCAACAACTCCAGCCAAGACAGGACCTGTATGGATCCCAACTCTAATCTTTACAAAGACATAAAACACCCCCCAGAATAGTCATTTGTTATTTAACATCTTTCTTAATGTTATCCAGCCACCTAAAAGTTAATCCTAAAACAACAGTGGACACGAGTAAAATATCAAATATCCACAGGGAGAGGCTCTTTGTGAAAAATGTACCCATGTGAGCCTTGCCCAAAGTCACAGAGGAGTCAGAAGCAGCTCTTTCATGTCCTACTGCAATAAGTTAACCAGAAGCCCAACCCAAGAAGCAGACAGACACACATGCATCTTTGCATTAACAACTTACTTGGATAGGATTTCCAGAAACTGGGTTCTGTACTCCTTTAGCTGCTATTATCATCCCCAAGGCAAAGTTAGCAACTCTCTCAGCATGAGTGGGTACAGGTACAGGGACCCCACCTACTACCATATAGGCATCTCCAATTGTCTCCACCTTTAATTGAGAGGGACAAGCATATAAGCATGCCATATATATCTTGCTCAGGTTAGTGCTTTGCTGTTTGGGGCTCTTCTTACCTGCACCAACTCCCCCTTTCTTCTAAAAGATGTTTCCAACCACTAAAAAGCTCTAGCATGTGTGAGTTTCCTTGAGATGGGGATCCTTCCCTTGACTCCACACTAAAAATTTCAGTGCGTTCTGTCCCTGCTTACTTGTCTCATTTTAAATATCAGTGTGAGAGACCCTAAGGAGTAAGGAATGCTGTGAAAGTGTCAGGCTTTTTGCCTTCCTCCTAACTAGGGCATACCTTATATGCAAAGAGCCATCCCCGGGTACACACTCCTAAGCCAGGAGGTTATCTAATAGCTGAATGCTACTGAGTAGCTCTAATTCACAATTGGTGTTAAAAGTGTATTTCTTTGTTTAAAAGAGATTTTTTTTATTTTTAAAGTCACAATAAAGCAAGGGAGTCTATTCACTGGTGGTTATTATTAAGGGGTTCGCATGAAATTAAGAAACCTCCATTCTCCAGGATGTCAGAGAATGCAAAGTGTGAACTAAGCAGTTTGGGAGCATCCTTCCTTACAACCATCTGTTTTCTCACAACATACTGCAGCCTGAGAGATAAATGCTGAAGGATTCATCCTCCTTCAGGCATCCAGTCTCCTTGAAATGCATGATAAGGTACCTGAGAAATACTTTGGGTTTTGCCCCTGTACCAGAGATTTCACTGGGAATAGAATAGGCTTGTTTGAAACAGAGAATTCTCAAATGTTTAAAATTCACTGTAAAAGACTGTTACATGGTAAGGAAATTTTCATTGTTACATTTACCATCAGTAAATAAGAGATCAGTTTAAATTAGATTACTTGGATTCCTTACAAATTAACATCTGTAAGAGAGTGGGAACAAAATTTCATCTTTGGGTTTGTTTATTAACATAATGACTTAAAACTGTTCAGCACATTAGTCTCGAAAAATGTGTTCCCGTGCATGCCTTCTATCAGATAGCCAATCCCATAGTAATGCCAGTAATTTTCTGCAACAAATTAAAAACAACTGTAAAAAGCTACTAATACAAATAGATACCCTAATTATTTTTCGGCCATGGTAGGAGATTTAATTGAACAAGATTTATTCATAACTTCAGATGTTTATAAGCTTGGGCCAAGTTTCTTCGATCAATTTCAGTATTTCATTTCTTTCTCAAGTCCCTGAAATCTCATCCTCCCTCTCTGTACCCTAGTAACCTCCTTCAATATTAATGGGAGTTATATACAGGCATCAAAAGACGATTATAGAGACAGATAATTTACTCATGATGGATGATTTAGATAGAATATGATGCTAATTTATCCTAAAATCTGTGGGCCATATCCTGGATGCTTCAATTATTGAATACAATTTCCTTGCCAAGGCAGAAATGCTTCTGATTTCCCACTACGATTTATTGTGGGATGAACTGCATGCCTTGCCTGAGCAAGGAATGAATGAGATTTGGATTTCACCCTTTACTGTTTCTGACTTCCCAAATGTTTAATGTGCTGGGGACAGACAGAAACTTAGGACTTCCTCTTCAGCTTGTCTGTAGCTCTGGAGGTGTTAATAACGCTATTATTATATGTCAGCCAGGGCTCTGATCCTTCCAGCATGGTTTGGAGACAACACATAGATTACAGTCTAGATCTAATCAATGCGCTTTGGGGTGAGCAGGAGATCTATACCATTGCTTAAGATCTCCATGAAGCAAAACCAAGTCTATGTATTATCTGGGTATTGTTTATAATGTTATGTCCCACCAAAGGGGACACTTAATGATATAGTGACATATTTACAGCAGGTTGGAATAAAAGAATTAGGAAAATTATTCAAATTGGTCCATAAACTAGGATATCCTGTCATGTTGGGTAGGCATTTGAGGGGGAGGGGGAAGAGAGACATGTATGAACGAACAGCCATTATGGCGTTAGCATTGTGGAAAGAGGCTCTAGCCCATGGCAGAAGTTACATTCCTGTCTGAAAATTTTAAGCAGATTTAATCACACCTCTGCCTGTTTTTTAGTTTCTCTGTGTGGCCACTACAAATATGCAATATTTTATGATTTATCAAAAGTCATGTTGGGGGAAAGAGGATTTAAGTTCATATACAAAAACAAAACAAAACAAACAAACCACCACCACCAATAAAATCTTTTTCCAGACTATTTCTACAGCCTTTATCAATCAGTACGTACCTTGTACACATCATGCACTGTGGTCAGTCTGTCAAATTGCAGGTACATTGAATTTAACATGAGAACTATCTGAATAGGCTCACATTGGGCGCAAATGTTGGTAAAGGTCACAACATCGCTGAATAATATGGTGCACTCCTTGAACTCCCCTGTGAGCAGAAAGACCAGTCAGTGGTAAGCACTTGTAATGGCTGGACAATAGTGACATCTGTTTGAGATTTATTTGCAAAGATTTCTTATCATTCTTTTAGGACATAGGACCTATCAGTTGTAATACTCATATATGGGTGCTGATATGAAAGAGAGATGTTGATATAGGAGCATATCAAATATAAGAATCATCACACATCTAAAACAATCCAGATATCTGAATACATCCTTTTGTCTATCCATATTCAGGATATACTTGCTCTTTACCCCTAGCTTCGTATATGTGCTTACTAAAGGGAATTTAAGCATATTCTTACTTGCTATCCTTAAGAAAAACGGGAATCATGATGACTCTAGGTTTATAGATAGCATAGAGGAACTAGGAGAATTTTCTAGGAAAATTTCTAGAAGCCCTCATTTCCCTGTATACTCACGTTAAAAACAAAATCTCAGTTTACTGTTGAGACACTGAATTTTGTTCTCTGAATTGGCAGCTGGTACCACCTTTCACCTCCTAGGGAACAATTTTGGCAAACAGCTTTCAAAGCTTTGTTTGAAAGAATAGTCTAAGCTTTGTTATCTGTGAGATGAAGGGTCTGTGGTCCTCCTCCCATGAATGTCACCAAGAAAGAAAGTAAGTACCCCATGATTGTGACAATGGGGCTGTGCCAGCACCCCAGTCTCTCTATAATCATCACCTGGTGCACAAATTATGTATCACGAATGGATCCTGTTCATTCACCTGCCTCAACTTGCTTCCCCTCTTTCAGCTGGTTGGCCACATGCTGAGGAAGCATGGCGTAGAGCAGAGCTTCAGTCTTTTTCTTCTCTTCCTCCAGGTGCTTCGACAGTATCCGCAGCTCTTCCTTTTTCCTCTCCAGCTGGTTAGAGAGCTCCATCTCTGCCAGTCGCTGCTGATTAAGAAGAATCAAATCCCTCGTCACGTCGTGAGGTGCAATGTCTGCAATATGCATCTGTCGTTCCTCCAGTTCATGCAAAGTGCGAAGCAAAGGTGAGCAGAGATAAAGCATGCACTGCAGAGACTCCATCCAGATCATTTGGCCTGTTTGAAACAAGCGTCAGTAAAGAGTTTTCAGCAGCTTGGACTTCCACGTGATGCTCAGTATTACTGATGTTAATTTTAGGGGATGAGTTCTAAGGACAGTGGTTTTTTGTAGGGTCTGGGTCATCACAGGAATTACTCTGTTTCCTGAAATTAGAGGTGGACTTGTCTGGAGGACATATGCTAGGCAAATAAAAAAATTTCAGGACCTAGAAAGCAGTCATTCACTCATTGCAACTGCTAGGCAGATCCCAAACATGCTTCAGGTCCCTCCTCTTCAAGAGGAACCCCAGTGCTTGCAACATCTCTCCTCTCCTCTCCTCTCCTCTCCTCTCCTCTCCTCTC
>VZTL01013470.1:0-18101 GCA_013400535.1 Scopus umbretta
ATATTAAAAAAAAAAAAACAACTACTGAAAATATCAGCATGATGCTTCAGGAAGTCAGACAGTCAGTAAGTTGACTCTCATGGCAATACCTGTTTAAGCAGAATTTTGTTTTCAATAAAGTTGCATAAGTTAAGAAAGTATATAAAATCAGATGTTGCCAAAATTAAGAATAATAAATAGTAAAAACATGCTTTTATATTGCAGTAGCTCAGTATAAACTTTTCCAATATTATATACCCTTCAGCTTTACACGGCTCATAAGATTAGATGTGACAGGAGCACAGGCCTCTTTTGAGATACGTATGACAAACTTAGGCAGCCAGCAAGGGAACAATCACCATTTTGATAATCAATTTCAGAACTGAATTGAATTTCCAGAAATGATTTGAATGAAAATTAGCTCACAGAATGATGGGGGTTGGTACATTTGGTTTGAATCAATCAGATGGATAAAAATAAAATAATAGAAAAAATAAGCTATATTGTTTTGTAAACATTTACAGATTAATTCAAATTTATCAACTACAAAAATTAATCGGAAAGCAGATTGACAGCACCTCACACAACTCGGTGATCACCATAAATCCAGACAGTGCATCAGATTTCATCAGAATAGAGGTCATGTTTTAAATGAAGGTAGAATTTGTTATGCATTATTCATCCATCTGAAAATATTACAAGGTGGGACAACTTTTTTATAGTTTATTACCATAGCATATTACAAAATGCATTTGTAAAATAAATGTTTAACCGATGAGTCTATGACAAGTCGTTACAAAGCATATTATAAGATGCAAATATTGTTAAAATACGTGTGCATGTTTAATGCATGAATTACACTCATCAGGCATGGTATAAATTGTCATAAAACTTAACAAATGATAATAAGATATTTATAAATGGCATCTAAACATAAAGCGTGCACAGAGAAGGAAACAGTACTAAAACTAATCCTTGTATGAAGGTGCTTTTTTGCCTTGTCTTTTTACTCTGAACAAACCAAGTTAGGTGATTTTTTTTGTTTGGAATCTAGTAAGCAATGTCTGAGTTAAACTCTTCTTGCAAAGCTTCCAAGGCAGCTAGAAACCTCAGTCTTCGGAAGATTTCCAGAATAAAATTACAGACAGTTCTCCATCAGCTAGGCAGCACTGATTAGCTTTAACAACACCTGTTTTTTTCTTATGGAGAATTAAAATGCACTGAATAAATCTCAGTTATTACTTCTACAGACAAATTTTCTGAGGAGGTGAACAGTTGAAACTGTGTAATTCTTTGTCTACTCAACAGGAAAAAAAAACTTTGACAACGGAAGAAATAATCTTATCTCTTGAATTTTGTATGCTTGATCAGTGATACTCAGTTTACAGGCGCTGATCTATATAAGCCTTGTATATACTATTATAGTTTTTTATAATTCAATACTGTACAGCAAAACATTGATCAGAGAAAAGGTATTTATGGTTTTTGGCATATGTGTAGAATATAAACAAAGAGCTGTCACCAGCATATTTCTGAGCTTATTATAGAAACCAAATTTGTCTGCTTGTAAGAGAAATTTATATACATTCCATTTATAAGAGTCAGACTAAATGGCAGACAAGATCTTGAAAATAAAGAAATGTCCTTACTTCCAAAATCATCAGATAATTGTCTACGAAAAAAGAACAGACTGAGTGAGAAAGGTGGGGGGGGGGGGAAGGAAACTACAGGGAGATACCATAGTCACATCTTGCAAGCTTTTGTGCAGAAATTTGCTGGTACGTGAAATCACTCATAATTATGATACAGTACTTTAATGATTTCACTGTAACTAAATAATGTTATAAATCTAGTTTAAATCTGCCAGGTTTCAGCTGCTGAAGAAGTTGATCTACAGCTTCTGAAGCACAGTCAAAGAGCATTAGCTGGATCTGAGAAGTCTGATCCTGTGATAGGAATGTTGACATTGTTCTCTCTTAATTTCCTCTGAAGTTTAACAAGACAATGCCTGGAAACAGGACCGAAATACATTCAAGAAAGAAACAGAGTACTAACTTTGACAGAACAGGCAAGGAAAAAACCCCCAAACTTTACATATTTGAAAAAAATAAACTTAAAAATTCATAGATTAAAAATCTATTTCAAGCTTTTAAACACAAAGGGGTTTTGAGCCTCACATTGCTGGGAGAATGTAAGGGAAGGATCTCAGGTTCTTGTCCTGTCTGATTATCATCTCACCTTGTCCATTAATAACACACCTGGAGTAGGCACTCACAAACACAGGGTATTAGGATCTGACTCAGTTATCACCTACTCTCATACTCCTCTGGACATAAACATACCTGGAAGCCTGAATTTTGAGCTGGTATCAAATGCAAAGATAGGCAACATCTCAGTTAGAGGACTCAGTGCATGCATTACTACCTGTAGCTTTACAAACCTTCCTCTAGACCTATTTTACAAGGAAGCACAGGTGACCACACACGTCTGTGGAATGTGCCTACGGAACACTCTTCCCTTCTTATCTGTGGAACCACGAAACATTTTCAGTTGCACGTCGTATACTTCCACACTGCAAGCTTTAGTGAAAGCACTAAAATAAGGTCCCCTAATGCAGATGCAGTCAACAGCAGTCTTGTGATCCCACTGAGAAAACAACATAGTCATTCACAAGGTGCTCCTGCTATCTGCATGTCATACCTGGACTAAACAGTGCAGTAAGTGCCTCTGAACTTTCCCGCCCAGGAACGTATTCAGAGAATTTGTGGCTAATTGCTTTTTTCCTTAAAAGCCCTCACATGTAAGGCCATCCATAAATTATTAGTTCCTTCAGGTTTCTCACACATAAAGGAACCTTGCAACCTGGCAAAGCACAAGAGGCTCAGAAATCAACCCTAAGCCGTTCCTTCTTGTGTGCGTATCTTGTTTCCTAAAGATGTGACCATTCAGGTAAAATGATTGAGCAATCAGATCTTGGATAAGAGTGACTGTCTCAAAGTTAAATTGAAGGTCAAGAGGATACTGCTCGGAAGTGTGAAAAATCCTGTGCAGGACAATCCCCCATCCTTCCAGGACTGGCATTGCTCCCTGCTTTCTTGTGACACTGCTGGTGCTGTTAAACCTTACTTGTAAATGTGGACAAGTTCCAAATCAATCCACCAGAGGTGAAAAACCCCAAAACACAACAGATAAATACAGAACACAAAACAAAATGATCAAAATGTCCTAGAGTAAAGTGAGGTTGGAAAAAGATGATTAAAAGATGAGTATCATACAGAAAATTAGCAATAAGTAGTTTCTCTTTTTCATATGTTGTTTTTTTCCTTCCAAGGGTTACACGACAACTACTTAAAACCCGAACATATATTGCAGACATTGTTTCATAAAGGAAGTGGTGTTACCAGCATCTACAGCTGTTGTGCAATTACAAATGCAGGAAATCATTAATGACAAACATATAGTAAATTTCCACATGCATTTCCATAGCTGACATTGCATCCTCCTTTGTTGAGCAGATACATACTGCCGTGGCAGAACGATTCAACAGAAACAAGGGAGCCAACAGTCTGCTGGTTCATAGAGAAATTTATTCAATTGGACAAACTGAAGAATATCTTCAGTCCTAAAGGACTCTCTCTATATAAACTGGAATTATTCTCATATGTGTAACTACTCAACTTAACAGGCTTTAAAACCAGCTGAAATCTGACAATGAGAGTACGTCTTCTTTCAAAAACTAAAATCTCCTTTTTATATATATATTTTTTCTTGCTCTCCCATTTTATCTTCGTCTTCTTTGTAATTAATTATTCACTTCAAAAAAAGTTTTTTTTTTCCTGATGTACTTGGCAGTTTATGCTAGACACAGATGTTAGGAAAAAAGTCTAAACGTGAATTGTCACCTGTATTTCCATGGTTTCATACTACACAAGTAGTACACAAGGTGACAAAAGTCCAACACAAAAGGTGCACCATCCACTACAAAGAAACTGCAGTGTGCTCAGCTTGAGTTTGGTGTAGTTCAGATTCGGAGAATGGTACTGGCACTCTTTGCATGCATACTTAGAAAAGAAATTTCTTTGAGTAAGGAAAGCAGGACTCTTCCTGAATTGTAAGTAATAAGTGAAATGGAAACCATGAATTCTATTATTCAGGGAATAATCAATATTTTGTATTGAATTTCCAGACATCCTGTCTTTATGTGTTTGCACATGCCTGTATTTGCACCTTCTGCTAAACTCGTCATTCTATTGGTAGTTTGTGAGTTTCTCACCCACAGTTTTCTCAACAAACTCTATTGTGTGACTAATTACAACTTCTTCAAGCCCAAAGATCTACAGAAGTGCAAAGATATGTCCTTTAAAGTGTGTCCTTGAGGACAAGAGTTGACTGTTTAGCTGATTTAAGGGATTAGTGTAGCTAAATGAATTTTCTTTAAAGAAGAATGTGTCTCATTTAAAAAGTATGAAATCCTAAATCGAAAGGCAGTCCAAGGAAAGGATATGGTTAGAGAAATATCAGTAAGACTTAATCTCAAGGTCTTAGGAAAATGACTATACCACACTGAAAAAGATAGGTTATTCATGGCCATCAGAAGGCAATACTGTGTCTTTCTTAAAGAACAGGAGAGTGCTCAGGGATTTAGAGACTGGAGTTTTAATCTGTATACTTCGTGTCCCTCTTGATCGGACCATTACAGGGTTGCTACGGACTGTATCCAACAAATCTTGGCATTCATCTTTCAGGGTCCTGACCTAGCCTATCTGCAATTAGTCTGATAAGATTTACACATTATTTAGATAGGAACAGAAGATGTTCTGTGGAGTAGAAATCCAGTTTACGCATGAACATAGGCTACTGTAGTCCCCAATAAGACAGGATAAAGAGGAAAAAAAAGAAAGAAAACAGAAGCAGAGAAACAGTTTTTGGAGTGCCTGTAATATGATGTAGTGTTAAATAGGATAAACAATAAATACTCTTCACTGGCATATAGTCCAAGCCTAGAGAGACAGAACTGGAAGGAGTATGACTGAAAATCTCATGCTTTCCTATGCTGCACAATTCAGGTGAAAGCTTTCTCATTTAGACAACTGAATGAGGATCACCTTTTTGGCAGGAATTGTGCAAAGATACCAAAGTACTTGCTCCAGGAAGAAGAGACTCCAGTCATAAAAAGTAGAGTTTCCTATGCAGTAATACAGAGACTGAAACTAATACACTGCTCCTGGAATACAAACAATGGAGAGGCTGTGGTAAATTTTGTTCCTAATAAAGTCTAGAATCATGGAACTATGTAACAGGAAAGAACTGAGAGATTGAGTACAAAGCAGAACAAAGCACTATACAGGTAAGTTAAATATGAAAAGCCTCTGCAGACAATTCACAAGAATGTGCAGATATATATATATATTAAAAAGATAATGCACTTATCGGTACAAAGATAGGTCTAGTGTTGTTTGGGTAACTGATTTTTGTAAATAACCTGATATCATGGTCTTCAGGAACCAAAGCTCCACCAATTTTTCAAATGACAAGTTTTTACTATCTGCTCAAGGTTTAGGGTGTAAAGAAATTTCACAGACATTAAACGCAATCTTTTTTTTTCTCAACTAAGAAACTATTATTACCATTTATTAATATTAGAATTTCTGCTCTACGTTTTTTAGAAACAACCTAAATGACATTTGTAATTAGAATATATTCTATATAGAAAAACAATTACGCTGGTTTTGAAATAATAGCTCACTGATAAAAACTAGTATATACAGAAGACTCTCACACAGAGATATACGTGAACGGGGATGAAACCACACTCCCCTGTGGCTTTCAAAGTACAGCTTTGCTGGGAGTTACATACAGACACAATGTATGGTCTGAAATAGTTGGTCTGCATAACAGAAGTATCTGTGCAGAGAGGGAAAAAAGAAAATATCTTCTTCAGGCTACTGAATGGTATTTTATATTAAAATGAAGCATCCCAAATTCAGCATAACATCATGAGATTATACATGAAAATAAGAATGGTATTAAAATACTTTTGTCAGCACAATTCTCAATTTTCATAAAGTCTTGGATTGTTTCCTTGTTTTCATTTTACTGTAGACTGAAGAAAGATGTGCCTGTTATAAGAGGATACAACTTGTTTCCTCTCCCACACTGCGATTACACTTAATTTTTAACAATCAGGGCAAACAGTTACATTATCAGTGTAAGCAGTTAAACTACTCCTTCAATGTGTATCATATTAATCAATACTGTCTTTCTTCTACCAGCATGGCATTCACTTACTTACCGTTCTACATTCCTCTGGAGTGCCACAAAGTCATCTCTAATCTTGATAAGGCTAAATAAGTTCTGTGGTCATCTTTAAATTTTGACACGTATGATATCCTTCAGCCCATTTTCCAGCTCATTAATAAATATATTAAACAATGCTGTTTAATGTACAGGTCAGTGGTAGACAGAAATGTTAACCTTTTGCCATGCTGAAAATTGACAATTTACTCCTATTCTATCTTCTGTCTCTTAGCTTGTTTCTAACTTATGATGGCACTTTAACTTTCACCCAGAACTATTCAGTTTTCTTAATAATTGCTTGTGAAGGACTGTGTCAAAGGCTTTTTTAATGTCCTTTTGAATCATATCCCTTGGTTTTACTTTAAAAACATATTTATTTTTGAGACATTTACAAATATTTCTTGTAGACTGAAAATACTGGAGTATTCTTCTTAATAGATGCTATAGAGATGTGTGTGCTCTGCAATTTCCGTAAACTTTGAGGCCATGGAAGAAGAGCATGATTTGTCCCCCAGAAAGGTCAGACCACCAAAAACTTGCAGCCGAATCAGTAATGCAGAAAAATTAATCATAAGGCCATATTTTATCCTGTTAGAATGAAGCACTTCAATGCACATGGTAAATCACACAGGCGATGAAAGGCTCGGAAGCGGTAGCGGCAGCAGTAGCATGGGTATTACTGCAGCTGCACAAAGGCTCCCATGTTGCTGACCAGGACCATACTGTAGGCATCGCAGACAGAGTGAAATGGTTGTCCTATGTAAGACAAGAGATGACAGTGACAGACTGATAGGAAATACCTGACATGATACGAGGCAATATATGTGCCTAAGCTTTCTACACAGAAACTGGAGAAGTCTGAATGACTGACTTGGAGGAGGATAATGAGGTACCTCACAATCATTACAGACAGCACAGGAGAAAGTACAATAGGGCTTATCTGAAAATCTGAAAGTAGGAAATTAATGGCTCATTTTTTTTCTACTTTATGAGGAATAATGGGTATCATGAAGTCAGTCTGTGAAGGATTATAAAACTGAAAACAAACTGCCTGTATTTGATGCTTTGAAGGGGAACTGGGGAAAGACGCAGAGAAAGATGTTAGGAAAATAATCTGTGCAGAACAGTGGCAGCAATGAGACAAGATGACATTTGTCATGTGCTGAAAAGAGGCCAGTTGTAGTAACTGAAATGTGGAGAACTTGCATGAGAGTTTCAGCTCAGCGCACAGCTTAAAAAGGATGGATGTGAGGAATAGGAAAGACACCCAAATTCAAGATGTCGTTTAAGTTCCAAGCTTAACACAACCAACATGCTGATACAGTTGACAGTGATGGAAAACGGGGGTGAGAGAGGAAAGATTATTCCTGTTGGTCTTAAAGTTGATGTCTAAGCATCCACAGGTTGGTATCAGGAAGACGGGATGAGTTTCATCTGTTTGGGTTCTTGGGGGTCTGGTTTGTTTTTGTTTTTTTTAAATAGAGGAAATGGTATCTGGAGTACAAATCACAAAGATGGTGATTAGTTTCTCATTTAGATTAACTACAGTAACGACTCTCTGGAGAAAATGGCAAAGAAACAATTAGAAGGATAAAAAGAAAACCAGGAAAGTGTAGGATGGACCTGGAAGAAGAGAAACGCCCTAAAATTACTGAGAACAGCCTACCAACTGAACTCACAAACTGGCTAAGGGATGAAGAAGTGAACGGCTGAGCGAAAGAAGTCAATGAAAGAAAGCAGCAGCTTCAAATACGAACTTTTTATCAAATTTGTCAGCTTTTATCATGAAATCAATTTTATTTTTTCATCTCGCTTTTTGTGTCAATTCTCTTTTCATGGCAGAAGTCATTTAATTTTTTTGAAAATAAAAAAAATTCCAGCAGAAGGGTACAGTTGACAAAATCTGTTGCTACTAGTGCATTGTCAGCTCAGCCCAAAAGGTGACTGATGAAAAGTGAGAGAACCTGCTGTCTGAATCCAGGAGTCTGTCCTTGGACACTTGCTATGAAAAGTCACCTTCAGTTACAATTTATGTACAGATTATGCATGAAAGAAGACAGAGTTTTGTTCTTGCCAATTACTCAGTATGAAGTGTTAGTTTCTCAGCAGACAAGAGAAGTAAGTTGCCAGTGATCCTTGAAGCTAAAGTTCCCGTTTGCAATTACAGAAGAGAGTTCTTTTACCAATGCTGTCTACAAGAAATACCATTAAAATGTCCCCAAAACAGTTACTGATGTATGGTATTTGGATCATGGAGCTGGCAAGGTATTTGATGCAACCTAACAATTCTCACTTTTGTGTAAACATGTATTTAAATACCTATCAAACAGATTATTAGTGTTCTGCTTAGTGGCTGAGAAATACAGAAACTGTTTAGATCCAGAAACTGTTAAGATCAGGAACTGAATTACAATTTTTTTGAGAGTCTAGGGCAATGTGTATCTACTGTTTTGCCAATGAAATCTGATGACATTTAAAGTACATACACTCCTCTAGACATCACCTACTTTATTTGCTTGGTATTTCCTAGCACTACACCAAAGCTAGTCTAACGCAGATAAAATGAAATGTGGGAACATGATAAGCAGATATTCTTTCATATGTCGTTGGATTTTTGGCACTGTATTTTTTATTTGTGACTGCCAAATTGTACTCAGAAGTATTAAGAATTGGCTAATAATGGTGGAAATGGGCCCCAAGGAACAAAAAAGACCAATTGATAACTCAAGACTCAATCAAGCCCATGGTAAAGTTCGTAAGAGTGTTAAGCATAAAGGAAGGAGTTAATGTAAGATGCATCTAAATAGAAAAGCAGAGCCAATTTTGGAGTAAATTGTAAATAAAAACTCAAATGGCTCTAAAGCATTCCAAGAATAAGCAAAAGCCCAGTGACAGAAAAGCAGGATCAATACTAAACCTTACTTCTATGCTTTCTGTTTAAACTTTAAAAAAATATATTTTTTGGAAATTAATATAGGTGCTGAAGATGTTAAAGAGCGATTCATAAAGTAACTAGGAAAAATACTGAATTCACTATAGTTTAGTCAGTAGACTTGATTAATACCGTTTTCATTTTATCTTTCAACTTTAGCATTATGTTTGAACTTAAACGGCAAGACCCTTGATTAGTACAAATAAGCATAATTTAGCAAAAAGCCTTGTTTAATGTCTTTATCAATGACCTGGATGAGGGGATTAAATGCACCCTCAGTAAGTTTGCAGATGACACCAAGCTGGGCAGGAGTGTCGATCTGCTCAAGGGTAGGAAGGCTTTTGCAGAGGGATCTGGACAGGCTGGATCNAAAAAACGTGTGGATGTGACACTCCAGGACATGGTTTAGTAGACATGGTGTTGTTGGGTTGACAGTTGGACTAGATGATCTCAGAGGTCTTTTCCAACCTTAATGATTCTATGATTCTAAACAGGAGTTGCAGATTTAGGTCATTCAAGGATGTTATTAGGTATTATTTTATTGTAACAATCACCACTTATTTTGTAATTAAAACATTTTAATGTTTTAGCTAGCATTTTAAACCAGCTGCTAGAAAATGACTTATATTTACAGCCTAGTATCACCTAAATATACTGGCTTTCTTAACTCTACAGGGAACCCTTTCAAAACAACAAATGGAGATACAGTGATAAAACTCCCATCAAAGTCCACAAGAGGCTTGTGGCTCAACAAATTGTATGTGTATTGTCTTAGCTATCAGCCTGTTCAACAATATGCTTTTAAGTAAACACAAAACTGAATATTAGCTGAGCAAAGGGTACACATTATTATGTTTAGTCAGTTTAAACTACATATAAGCAACTGATTTTTCTTATATTGAAACAAAGCAAAACAAACTGTTGAGTTTCTTCCAGAAAAGCTATACAAATTAACAGCAGATGAAATGTATTGTTCATGAACACCGGTGTTATATTAAAGATTACTTCTTCCTTTTCTTAGAAATACAAAACTCCTTACAAATAAATATTAAAAAACTTCAGAACAGCCAAGTTCATTAGCTCTTTTCACTACATATTGCACAGTATTTGTGTATTATTAATTCATACTATGTGATTGCTAACGTTGAGGCGTGGGGCTCAATTCCTGAGTTTGTACCCCACGAGGACACAGTCAGACACTAGTTCAACTGGTCACTCCACCGACAGCCAGGAGAAGCTGGGGTAAACAGACACTTCAGCCCCCTTACTTGCTTGCACCGGCGGTGGCCTGTCTTGTTCCAGGGATGTCCTCCACCTGGGGAGCACCTAGTGCTGCTCTAGTACGAGCCGAAAATGTAAGGAACTGCTAATACACTGCTAAAACTGCCTATGGTATAGCAATATAGGGTATAGAATATGCTTGTGTGTGCCTATGTGTATGTGTACATATGTTATTCTGCAGTTTTAGTTTATAATTAAGTGCCTTATTAGATGCTGCAAAATCAAAGATTGTTCCTTAGAGGCTTACAAGTGCGGCTATGGATTCCTGTTTATAATTGATATAGTTAGGTGAAAAAAAAGTTTAATTTATATGAGAATAGGCAGCAGGTAGTCTACAGGTATCTCCCAGGTAGTCTATAGATATCTCCTGTATCAATAACATACCAAATGCTCCTCCTTAATCAGCTTCTATTTGTTTATTGGTTTCCACAGAGATTAAAAAGGAAAAAAAAAAGAAAACACCCAAACTAATGAACCATATATTCAGCCATATATCACAATTTGGAAGGAAGAAAAAAATGTAATAAGTAAGTAGCAAACCTAGCCATGATTTAGCAAAAGATATTTTTAGCTAAGGTTCTAATAATCAAAGTGATGTAGCTGAAAGACCAAAACAGTAAAGATTTTTTCCTATTGGATACAGACATAATCTTCAGATGTTATAAACTGATGAAACTCACTGCTTGCTGGATATAAATTATGTTGCTGACAATAAAGTGCATTTTGAGAGAAAAGAAATCACTTTGCCATCAAGTGACAATCAATTTTATTTGCAGCAGGAAGGAGAACGCCTCTGGAAAAGCACTCCATTGAATTTTTCATTGTTGCGTTCTGTGCTGGAACTGGCTGTTCAGGACAACTATTTTTAAATACTGTACCGATACAAAATAAAATACTGAAAAAAGTCTTACGCACAGTGTGATATTCTATCTTCATTTTCATAACCAGGATATACCATGAGCTAACACAGAGGCGACACTTGAAATAATGGATTAGGTCTTCCCTGTGTTTAAAAAGGCAGAATTATAGAACATCTGTGTTGATTTTGTCCAGCAAAAGGTTTGCCTGAGGGTCTTCTGCAAAAGTATTACCTAAGTTTACAGGACAAGAACACACACATTGGAAGTTGTTGAAAGGTCTCTCTTTGTGCCATATTGCAACTCACTTTAGTTACAAACTTCAAAGAAGCCACTCTCCTCTCTACGAGACTCAAAAAGCAGTGCCATTTTGTAGGGGGAAAAAGGCACAAGGGACTTGTGTATAAAGAATGTATTCTAGAACCTCAGAAACCTCAATTACTTTGTGATTTTTAAAACCTTCCCTTTAAATATAAGAAATGGCATTCCTGAATTACAGCTTATTTGTGCCTTGTAACATACACATAGAAGGAAGTTACTGTACATTTTTAATACGTTTTCTCCACCGCCCAATGAGAATTTTCCTTCTGTAATGGAATTCCCTTTTCAAATAAAATTATCAAATTTGTACTTGGGAAAGGATGTCTCCAAAACTCCTAATGAAGCTGCTTGTAACATTCATAAAAATACTGAATGCCATAAACATCTCTAGGCAAACCTTTTCCCAAACAATAAGCAACAAAACCCCAAAACAAAACTTCCATATTTAAATGCTATCTTTAACCTCAGAGGCATTCTTCACATGAACATCCACATTTGCTATTAAATGGCTACTTTTAGACAGTACTCTGTGCAGTATGATCCTCTTAATCCACAATTTGGGATTGATAATCATTCTTTCCTTTGTACATTTCTAGGGATCTGCTGAAACGCTTGGCTGCCTAAACTACAGTAATTTCCTTTATGCAGTTGTAAATTAAATTTTGTAGAAGTGGAGAGTGATTTTTAAAAAAATATTTTTCCTTTTAAGAAATTTAATCCGACAAAGAAAATTCAAGAGGAAGAGTCATACACAGCTCTGTAGGAACACGGAGAGGCAGAACAAAACACACAGAAGAAATGATGATTTTACAGTTACATATGTGCTTTCCTCACCCAAGCTAACATATAGTATAGTATATTTTATGTAAACATGGAGCTTGTGTTATTTTTATCTTGCAATACTTCCTTCTCATCTCTTTCATACACCAATGAGGAATACTGACTGGATAATAAATGTTTTCCCCCTGCTTATTGGTCATTTTCTCTGGAAAAACCCAAGCTGTTTACTTTATATTCTGTCAGTTCAAATTGTGCGAAAGTAAAATAAATAATGCATTCCCTGGGACAGCACATGACCCAAAAAAAAAATTTGCATAAGAGCAGCTATAGGAATTAAAAAAAAAAAAAAAGGCAAAAAAAGTGTAGCTCTATTATTGTGTTCATTAGGGAGCATAGGGAGCACTGAAAAGATAAAGGCAGTAACTTAAAGAATGTAACAACTAATTTTAATTAATAGCAATATTAGACAATGAATTTATATGAACTTACATTACATAGAGAAAAATTGCTCAAAGTAGTATCTTTTTTTTTTACTTAAAGGTGACAATTAACTCATAAAAGCCCTAACTCTACCACGTATTTTCACAGACAGGGAATAGCAAACAGTGGTAGCAGTCCATCAAAGATGCTACAATAAATGATTTGGATTCTCTGAGAAGCTGTGCAGCTAAAAGTTCTTCTTAAGATGTTTTTTTACACAGATCCAGGCTTTAGAAATGAGTATATAAAATTACATCCTTATTAGTTTGATCTGTGCTCTACATATTTGTATGGTTGTTTATAAGGTCCAGCCACTAGATTTGCTGAGACTTAGAAGTACTGAACCAAAGCCAAACCCAAGCCACTGCCTATTCACCATGCAGACCTTGTCTTTATTATCTGGTTATTCTTGATAGAGCTGGGTGAGATCTTTCAAAGAGATGATGATACCACTGAAGGCTGTAATTTGAGCTGCAGTTTTTTTCCAGCACAAACAAAACCAGTCCTTATTTCACATCACATTACACATAGAAAGCGGTTGAAGTCAAGTTATAGACTTGCATAGATTGTTTTCATGTAGTTTTCTTCAAACACATACGGAGGACTGAAAACTCATTCTTCTTTTATTTCTACAATTTTTTTCTCTCTCTTGCGTAATCTGAAGTCTCCCTTACAGGACTTAACTTAGAAAAAAAAGTTGCTTAATTTCTTTTCAAATGCACCTTTACAGTTAAAGAGGGTATCATATAAAAACCCCATTTCTATTTAGACAAGAAAAAAAATATAAATGGATCTATTCTATAATTCTACATTTTTCTAGCAGCTACATATAATACACAAGTACTAGTAAGGTAAGTGAATACTGAGGTCAGTTATTTTCACATGGAAATTTCATCCGATTGTCAAACCGACTGACTTCAGTTCCACCCTGCCATTCAAGCCCGCAGATTCCTTTCAACTTACTATAGATCCTGAAGGATCAGCAGTTCGGAGAGCTAATATGGGAAAGGCACAATGTTTGAAGAGCCTCTTTTCTACTTCAATGTAAAAAAAAATTAAAAAGGTCAGCCATTACTTTCATTTGAACAGCAGCGCTAAATGTCAAAGTGGTTGGTTGTAAGTAAGCTTGTAAAGTGGCTGTTTAAAACACCCGTGTGCCAATGTAAGCACCTGAGCAAAGTAATCTGAAAGAACAGACAAGAAAGGACTTGATTGAGTATGAAGATTTCTGTAAATACCTGCCCCTCCCCACCCCCCCCTTTCAGGGCTTCCTTTATGAAACCACAGATCTAATAATTAAACATTCTTCATGGAAAGTTGATTTGGCATTGATATATACTCTTGTACAAAGCAGTAGTGTACTCAAGTATTGTACAAAAAGTAATTAATTTGCATTCAAATCAACTTCATGCACAAAGTGTTGGCATTTCCATTTTACAGATGGGAAAACTGAGCCACAGAGATCATAGATGGCTTGCTCAAAATTATTTGTCATGTTAGCAGCACTGGACAGCAAAATTTGGAAGATAAATCCACTTAGAGAGTACCTGACTCTGCGAGTGCTGAGCCATTCAGTTCTAGACAAGCAAAGTGAAAAATAAGATGGTCTTTATTTGACAAAACATTCCAGAACATACTTAAGTCCCTTTAAATCAGTAATGGGAACATTCATACATTTAAAATCAAGTCTATTTCAAGAGCTTGTTAAATCAGTACTACATGGATGCTGTGAGAGAATCGGGTTCTGGATATCCAACACACCATGCTGCTGTTCAAATACAAAACTGAAACATAAAACTCGTACAGAGAGATTTAAATCATATTATTATAGACTGGAACTGATAGGTTCAACCACCAGTTTCACAGATTATTGACAAAAATATTTTTTCCTTTTTTTTTCCTTTTAAATACATTTTATGTTACATATTAAAAAAAATCTGTTCTGTGGTTAGACAGACACAAATTACAGTGCCTAGACTGTAAAGAATAAGGATCCTCAACTTCACTGAAACCTAAAGGAGCTGAATGCACTTCTCTCCATGCCCTCTAGAATTACCCCACTGTCTTCATGCATGATGGAAAAGAAAATTCTATAAGTAAAGCGAGACATAAGAAATTCTGAGCAGTTTGTACAAAGAGCAGGTATCTGTAACCTGGTCCTATTTGTGTATAATTCTTTCCATGGGTGCAATATAACTGTACTGGTTTCTACAATACTTGAGGCCAAAGTAAAATTGTACGATATCCACAAGGTAAGGATGAGGATCACAGACCGCTTATCTGAGATTAAGTGCCTCATGGGTTCTTGTTCTTTCCTAGGTTTGAATGTGAAATTAAGAGAGGGTGGTAAGTTGATAAAAATATCTTGTCACTCCAACGTATTAAAATAAAAATAATCTGCTCTAACTGAAATTCCATATTGGAAACGAGCAAACAGATTTCCATCTAAATTATTTTGTCAACAGCATGGCAGTATCCTTGCTAACCTTATTTGGCACCAGTGAATAATTAGATACACAGGGGTGTGACTCCAATTGAAGGTGTTGGCATTGTAGCACTCTGTGAAAATATTAACTATGAGGTTAACTCCAATTTTCTCTTCTTTAATTAAATGCACATGGTACTAATGAGGTAACCTACTGTTCCTTGATAGCACTAATTAGCTAAGAGGAGAGTACACTCTCACACTTCAATTTAAACCTAAAAATAAGGTTGAAATATGCTAATTGCAGGCAATTTAAAACAGTACAAGTTGTAGAACTAGTCATAATAAGGGAAACTGACTGCTTTACAGCTCTGCAGCTGTAACTTTGGTTAAAATCAAAACACGCCACACAATTTTAGAATGATTTGGCAAAGTATTCAGCAACCCCTTCAAAAATTGTTATTTAATTTGCAGTATACAACATAGATGAAAAAAGAAGGAAAACAATCATCTTAGCTGCTCATCTAGGAAAAGACAAACAATGCCTGATAAATAAGAACAAAAGCTGGTAAGTCTATGCAGAAAAATATCCTTTGTTTAGACTAGTTTGAAGCTCTAATTTTCCTAAACAGTTAACAGTCTCATTTGTAGAGGTGCTGAGCAGCTGCAGCTTACACTGATGCCAATGGAGCCCTGGGTGCTCAACTCTTCTGAAAGTCTGGGCCTAAAATTAGACTTTTGAATGACAAAAAGGAATAAAGAAATATGCTTTCTTTAGAGAAAGTACTTTTTAAAGAACAAACCTGTGATTCTACGTACAACTTTGAAGTTCCTGAAATAGCAACATTTTGTACTGTAACATCGAGCACATTCTTTACAAGGTAACACAATAGATAGTTCAGCTTAACAAGTGAATTGCAGACTAAGTTGCATAGCACATTGATTTGTAATAACAATTTCAAATTCCTTGATTTAGAACTCCTACTGTTGAGCAGAGAAGAGAAGATGGACAAGTCTTTTGCTATACAAGCTATTTTGCTGACTAATGCCTGGGGTGACAGTGGCCTGAGCTTTGGCAGAGATAGTTTGCTTTTTTAAATTTTTTTTTTTTCGCCTTTACTGAAAAAGAGTAGCAATGCAAATCCCTCTATCACAAGAAGATAAAAGGATGACAAGATAGTGATCCCTCAGTAAGACAGAGTGGAGATCTTGACTGAATATACAGGCACAGGAAAAGCCTTGAACTGAATGAAAATAGCATCTCCCACATAATCAAAATCATTAATCTTAATTTCTGAATTACTGAAAAAAATAAACACTAAGGAAAGTGGTAACACCCACGTTGTCATTCCAGAAAGAAATAAAATCTGTTCATATGTATCTACAGATACGAATGCATGCTGCACATCTTATAATCAGCAGACTTCCATGAGGCATAACGAATGATCTACATCTTTTGTTTTAATTTTAATCAATTATATATGCTTACAGTTCATTTTTCAGGCGTTCAAAATTTAATTCCCCTTTAGGAATGTTAGATCAATGCTATGTCATGGGGTCTAGTTCCCTAATTCAAGACAATAAAGCTATACAGCAAAAGGGTGCATAAAATGTCCATTTCACATTTCCTAAAACACTATTATAACTTTTAGTCTGTCATCAAAGACCACAGCTATGATATGCTACAAGAAGAGTGCAAGACTAATCAAAGGAGTTACTAATCTCTCTTTCTAGGTTATTCTCAGGTAACCTGTTTAAGCAGTATTTTTAGGTTACGTGAGTGGATGGACTATTTTCAGGAGGAGAACACAAGACTCCAAAACACCCTTGCTAGTCTAAGCTGGGCATCAGATTCTTCCTGACTCCACCTCAGTGACTGGTTTAATTCTGCATGTGTGAGCAAGACTAATCAAATGTTAATAGAGAAGCTGATTAAACTACCAGTATCTGTGCACCTCAGTTTATGCCCTGTCTCCAGCTAATCCCAATCTCAAAAGACAAAACTTCCTCCACTTCCCAAAGTTTCTATCCAAGACAAAACATACCTCATGGCCTGTGCATGTAAACAGTAACTGTCCTGATTTAGGGGACTACTGTGGTATAAATGAGATGCAAACATGCTCAGATCCAGTCCTACTTACTTCTACGATTTGCTGCATGGCCCAGGAAATTGCTGGTAGTCCACATACAAATGTTGCCTTAAATGTGTATCTACTAAAGAGAATAAACACTACTGAAGTAGGCTTTGGGTTTTGGTTTTTTTTTTTTTTTTAATTATTTTTTTTTTAATATTTATTTAAAGTTAAAAAAATCATTTTATCTGAAACCAATATATTTAACATCAAGTTCACAGCTGGCCTTATAGAGAGGAACAGGGACACAAATATGCAAGAATTTTGTCTGTCCTATTTTAGTAACTGAACGAACTCCTCCAATAACAGTAGAAGTGAGGTTGGTTACTCAGGCTCGCTTCCAGAAGGTTAGGCAACAAAACTAGTGTGCAAAGGCATGTGTATGGCTGTAATCCATCCACCTTTGGAACATCTTCTGGAAGAAGACTAAGGTGCTGGAGGAGAAATATTCTTTCATTCCATGAACAACTGACCCGGTTTCAGCTTAATTTAGAGTTCATTTTCTTCCTAGTAGCTGCTATAGTGCTGTGTTTTGGACTTAGTATGAGAACAATGCTGATAACACACTGGTGGTTTAGTTGTTGCTAAGAGGTCATAAAATAATGTTAAAATACAGT
>VZTL01013471.1:0-5000 GCA_013400535.1 Scopus umbretta
CTGCCGGGTTAAACCACAATACTACTCCATCAACTCCAATTGTCTGTTAAGCTGAAACCTCCACTTTCCTTTGTCTTGTGTGTAAATTTACTTTTTTCCTCTGCTGGAGAGGTTTTAAGTCTAAAGCAATAGAAAAAAAATTATCATCATCGTCAACAACTTACGAAGAAATGAAAACACTCAAAAAATGATGGCAAAATAAAAGTAAACTGAAACAAATTCTGTAAGCTATGCTTAAGGTAGAATATACTGCCAAAAATGCTCTCGACACATTATAATTCCTGTATATGTTACAATAAGAAGATGCTCTTTACCTTGGAGGCAACATAAATTCAGTGTGTTAATACACAGGCTGCCAAGGCTAACGCTGCTTTTATTTAAATATTGTCCTGAACACAACATCCAGCCACTGAGTGTTAAAGGCATGTAAATCATTGCTGTGCTATAGCTGCCTCAACCTATTCTTCTTCCTCTTTTCTAACATTGTCAAAGTTTTGTTTCATTTCTCCCCTTCCCTTGAATAAATGCTGTTTTCAGTGCACAGCTCCGAGCTACCTCTTTATTGCCAGTTCCAGGCCTATGGTACCTGGAGTTAATCGCCCTTCAGTTACATATTGTTAACTGTGATGTGCCTGCTACCTATAAAGGAGGAAAAGGCTTCTTTTTATACTAGAAAATAAGATATATTCTACTGAATTGCTGGGGTGGAGGGAAGCCTTTGTTGAAAGAAGGGGACTACAGCTATTTTTTATTAGTATTATAAAGAAATCCGTACTCCATTGAGAACACATGCTGCAATGCGAGGGAATGTAACATTTCCTGTGCTATCAAGACATTATTTGCAGCTTGTTTAATGAACTCAATTTCATTTTTATCTGTACTTTGTATGTAGATAAAGAAACAAATAAAGGAATAAAAATGGGAGATTTCTCCAGCAATATTTTTGAGGAGGGGAAAAATGATATAGCAGTCTTGACCACAGATATCTTGGTCACATTGTCAGGACGGACAGCTCAGTCTGTCATTCATTGCCCGTGGTGGTGAATTGGGACACGAGTTGTTGATATGACACTAAACAGAGAATTACATTTTTCTACACTGTATGGAAAACATAGATGTATTCTTGTTCTCTGTGCCTTTGAACAGGAGAACAATGCTGATAGGAGCCCACTACTTTAAATCATTGTTGGCTATTCACGGCATTGACAATAGACGGCAGTTGTGAACTGGCAAAAAAAAAAAGAAAAAAAATCCTACTGGAAATGACAGTAAACCATTTGGCATACGCTGAACAGAAAGCAGGCTGGTTTTGTTCAAACGATGGTTGAATTCTTAAGCAGCCATCAGATTTGTTTTGTTGCTTGGAGTGATTGTGGGGTGTCACCTTCTCTTTCCCCCCAGTTTGATTTCAGTTCTTTGGATACCAGATTAATAAATTGAAAACTCCCAGTTATATTTTAAAAAGTAATGACTACTTAGTATTATGCTTCAAACAGACAGAAATTCCTGACAAAGGCCCTGACTCTGCACTAGGAATGGACATCTAGAGGGATGTGTGGGGAGGGGGAGGTTGTTTATTTGTTTTTTAATTTTTTGTTCCAAGTAAACTCCATATCTGAGTTAACACCTGAGAATCTTCCTACAGGGGCATGTAACCTCTAGGTACGGAAAGAGAGAGGTGATGTTCCCCTCCAGTTTGGAAAATGAGTGCAGTTTTTCTGTGTATACAGTGGTGCAAACAAGTTTTTGAAAGTCCTGGTGTGGCTATTTAGAAATGGAAATGGAAACTTTAAAACTGTGGTATATTCAGCTTCCGCTCTGTTTCTGTGTACCATATAGGAGGGTGCTCTACCTCCTTATTTAGACCTTAATTTCTTCAAGCTTCTATCTCTTATTTATTTATTTATATTCCCACTAGCCTTTTGACTATTATTCCTCTTGCCACTAGTTGTTCAGTGTAGAAACCTTGTGGAGATCTCAGGCATGTTGGAACAAGCAATGTATTAATGTGGTTGCTGGCTGCAGTGAGGCTCAGCACGAATGAGCATTTATCTGGGCTTCTGTTGCTGTAATTCCGCAAGTCCAGCACTATTCCCTTGACTTGGGAGATGAGGAAGAAAACTCCAAAGGCTACAGCAAGGAAAAATCCCCCTTCTGTTCTTAGAGGTGGAGGGAAGACAGGGATGGGGAAGAACCAGATCTTGTGACCCTGTGGCTACAGCTCCCTAGGGAACTGTCTCAGGACATGTGGGGCATGTATTTGGCATTCAGTAGACTGGAGTGGTTGGAAGTGACTTCCAGCTTGATACCAAGGAGTGTGGGCAGCTAACCGCAAAGTAGGCACCTTCCATGGAGCTAACACCATGGTCAGAGAAATGTGGTTTCATGTGGTGTTAATGTCCATCCCTCCCTCCCCACTTAGAAATTTTTGTGTTGCATGTAGATTTAACTTAAAGACATAGGCACTGCCTGCATCAAAATTAGGGCAAAAACCCACACAGGACTTAATTTAGTTATTGGAGGGATTTTTCAGCTGGGAGTCGTGAGGCAGACCCTGTGGCTCCATGAGGGCTGTGTGTGGTGAGAATTCCCTTCCCTTCGTGACAATAGGTCTTTTTTCTCCCCCATGTGAATTCCTGAGACAGTGTCAGAAACTGGCTTGCTGAGTTTATCACCCTGCCCTGGTGCAATCACACTTGTCCAAACCTAGGAGCTAAGTTTAGTTCTAGCCACTTTGGTTCCACAGCAACTGAGGAACTGCTATGCTGACTTTTGTGCGGTAGAAAACTTGTGCATGCTGTGGAGGAGGCTAAGATGGGAAGCCGGGGATGAATTTTCTTGGAGAGAGTGAATCAAAGCAAGCTGGAGTATTTGTTGGTGCTGTTAAGTGTGCCGAGTGTCCTTCTGCTTACGGGATATAGAAGAGATCCCTGTGTTCCTCTGCCTGCACAGGCAGTACATATCTTCCCAGCAGCAATTTACTGAAAACTGAGAGTGCCAGCTAGTAAAACTGATGGAGTTTTGCAATTTTTAAAAATCTGGCAAAAGAAAAAGGAACCTGTAGTGATACCTGTGTATAAGCAAAGTAATGTAACATTAGACAAAGCAAAGCTACTTTCTGTAACAGCTGTCCTGCGAAGCCTGCCCCTGTAATACAGTTTTGTTGCTCAGCTTCTGGTCCGTATTATCTCGAGAGCTCCCAGAAAACAGTGTCCTCAGAGGATGAAACGTGTATGTTTTCCTTTTCTGCACATCTAACAAGAAAGTATGGCTTTTTGGCCTGCTCTCTGGGGGTGCAGAAGTTCTTCCGCGGTTCATTTGCAAAGGAGGAGCAGAACTCTCTGTCACGTTTTGAAGTTTTTATCCACCCTTTCCTGAGTCACTGGCGGGTAGCAAAGCTGACCATGATGTGCTCAATATGTTACACCACTACTCCTAATAGCACTGGGAAGCATTCAGGGGTCTACTATGCTGTACTGTCATACTAAAGGTTAGACAAAGTGAGATTTGGAGTCAGGGAGGAGTGTCTTCCTTGAGGATGAGATTGTCAGATCTATTGCATATTTCTTTTGCATCCTGTGACATGATCCTTTATGTATTGATCTTATAAAAACTATGGTGAAATTTGTCGAAGTAAAATTTCAGGATGGGATGGGCCAATGAGATTCGTGTTTTCAGTGTTCATTAGTATTATCATCACAGTTGTGATGCAACTTTAGACAATTTTTGCACTTCTGCAACTGCAGTGTGAATAATTTGGAAATCTTGAAAGTTGCTGCAGGACATGGAAGGTCTTTACTGTGCTGCTGTTCTCCTAGCCTGAGGTTCTTCAGGCTCACTACAGTGCTAGAAACAGAAAGAACAGGCTAGAGGAAATATGTGTATTTTCCCAAATAGAGAGGTTGTAGAAGTGTCTTAAATATCTCAAAGGTGGGTATAGTTTGGGGCTTGGGGAGCTGGTGAGAGAGGTTTCAATACAGAGATACATATTCTTCTCCTTGATTGGAAAAAACAAACTCTGAACGGCACTGCAAATATTTGAACAAAATGATGTATGAAATGTGGAAAAGGATTCTGAGAAACCTTTTCCAGTGATTACTTCTAGATAACAGCCTATCATTCATTGTCCAGGTAGTATGGGATTTGAGAGACTTAAGATAATTCTACAACTCCTTGTAACTGGTATACATGTTAAATGGCTGTAGGTAACATCCCCCCACAAGTCTGAATCAAATCCAGATGCTCTCCTGCTGATGGGAGCGGCAGTTAGACAGGCAAATTAGGAAGTCACTGAGTCTGAATTTAGTAATATTAATTTATTACTTCTCTTTTTAAGATGACAATTAGTAGACATGGGCAGAAATGATGAAAAAGGTTTTGTGAAAAAGGTTTTGCAAAACGTGAATCAAAAGACTTTCTTTTTTCCTCTGGGGGAGAGGGAAGGAAACAAAATAACATTTTCAATGGAATTTTTTCCAACCCAGTCTGTTTTATTAGTAACGTTTCAAGTTCAATACATTTGTGAATACTCTTGTAAACACAATTGCAGCCAGTGACATTAATTCGCTCTGTGTTATTTGTGGGGAGAAAAGGAGTGAGGGAGTAAGCATCTTTGAAAATGAAATCACATCTTCTATTCAAATATCCTTTAAAAATCAGGACACAGGTAACAATGGCCATATTCAATTACTAGCTTCATAAATTTGGGAATAATCCAAATTGATTAGAAATTTTAACTGCCTGCTTGACTTCTTCACAACTGCATTATTGACATTAAGTAGAATTTACCAGTTCTTGTCAGGCCTTGGAGCAGCTCCTATAATGAAGGGGATATAGCTGGAGATAACAGTGAAAAGTTATAATACTTTGAAGCCTGTTCAGCAGGGTTTTGTTCTTTTCTTTGGTAGGGGATGGAGGGAGCTAGTACGTGTTTGGGTTTTTTATTCTTTTTAATGCAGTCTAATTGTGCCATGGTATTAAGACAGTACATCTTTAAGTTT
>VZTL01013471.1:7500-14700 GCA_013400535.1 Scopus umbretta
CATTTGCATATAGAACAGTGAGGAGGTCCCAAGAGTCACTTCAGACTCCAGTGACTGCTGAGCCCGCAGTCCACACCGCACTGGAAATGAAATTGGAATGACAAAAAAATGGTTGTGCTAGTCTGCAAGGGTGAAATATGCACTTGTGTTTCAAAGGTTATGTAGAGATCACAAGACAGCACTCAGGCACGAGAATATGCACAAGCCTACAGGAAAGCAAATGCCGTTGTGTGTATTTTGTTTCCCTTCCCCCAACCACAATGATGCATATTTATTTATTTTTATACATCTGTGTGTAGATATATATGTATATACAAAAATATTTATTTTTTCCTTTAAAGTTGGGTATTGCAATTTCACATATTCCTCAATCCTTAGGTATGGAAGAGGCAAGGAATGCATGTGTCTTTTAACTATATAGTTTTTTTTTCCAATTAAATCTCCTGGGGGACAAAATATAAATAAATAAGAGACCTTTCCCTTGAGTTTATTTCTCTCTGGAATGTGCATCCACTTTTTCAACATGTTTGCCTAAAAGTCTATCTCCTGCTTCCTGGGCTATTTATTACTCAATTAGAAGAGCTAGATGGTGAATAATTACCACAAAGTATTGATACAGCTGGAAATAGAATAAGAAAAAAATGGATTGCAATGCTGATTACTAAAAGCTCTTTATCTGAGTCTTGCTGTAGGTATACATAGCCCCATTTTACAGGCAGGAAACTGAAATGCAGTGTGCTGAAGTGACTTTCCTCCAGGAAAGCAGTGATCCATTTGCACTCTGGAAGAAACAGAAAGATTTAGTGGCACTGCGAGAGATCTGGTACGAGATTCTCTGTTCTAACCATTGAGAAAGGTGGTCTCCTCTTCCTCTACCATGTTTTGCTAAGCATTGAAAGCACAGGATACTCTTCTTAGCTCACTTGATTAGGCTGTAGTGTCAGGTGCTGTTTTCCCAAGGCACTTTTTGGGGTGCAGTATGCGGTGTGTGGGGCTGGAGCCAACTGCACCTCCTCCTAACAGCAGAGCGTATCGCAGCCCTGGCAAGGAAGGAATACTGCAGATTTGGCCCCCGCTGAACTGCGCTGATTTGGTGGGGGAGGGCAGGAGACAAGGTGTCCCTCCTGGTTTGAATGTCAGTTGTTGTCAAGTTGGCACCCTGAGCTGTTTCCATGACAACACCTTTTTGTGCTGGGGGACGAGGTCATGCACCTGTGATCTCGAGGAAAAGGACAATGAGAGAATGTACATTATTTAAAGCTTTTATCTTCCACTACATGTTTGAGTATAACCTTGAAATTGGGTGAATAAAGGGCAAAGTATATTTCTATGCATAGGAGTGAGGCAAACGAAATTGGTTAGGAAGAGGTGTAAGGAAGATTGGGGGCATTTTACAGTATGGACACTTCTCTAACTTTTCATGGATATCTCATCAAGTCTCCAACCTGTATATCAGCAAAAGTTTCTCTGGAGTGAAAGGAGTCCATCATTGTTGTGAGACTGAAAAGAAGAGGGAGGAGTAGGCGAACAGTTCAGCAACTGGCTTTCAGTTGGTATTTTCTTAAAAGACTCTTGGATTAAGTTGGCCATTGTGATTGTGCTTTGGATGTCCACCACAGCTCCTGTTGTGTGAGGCTCTGGCTGAACAATGAATGAAAAAATAATTGTTGATCCAACAAGCTGCCAGTCAGAATGATTATGTATCACTCTGCACTTTGATTTGTTAAGAATGCCTAAATACTTCCAAAGCTTCACTTAAGGCTTCAGTTAGATGGGACCTGTTAGAAATAAATATAAATTGAATTCTACAAAAAATAAGCTGGTTACTCCTTACATTTTCCAAAATCAAAAGAAAATTCTGTAAGACAAAAATGAAAACCAACCACAGATAGCTACGGTTTTTGGTAACAGTTTCTTATTCTGTTGGTGGTGGTGTTGTCAATTTACCAACATCAAAGCAGGATTGGGCTGGCTATAATTTTCTTCCTTTCAGAAATACCAGAAAACATTGTTGAAGTATTTTGTCTCATGAGGAAAGAAGTGTACAGGTGGCTCAATGTGACTGAAAAAGAAACCATAAAAACAATTCTTTAAAAGAATACTTAAATAATTAAATCAAAGTAAGTAACCTAAAATGAGGAAAAAATGAAAACCTCTGCTGACTCAAATGCAAACACAAATTGTATTATTATCATTCATAAAACATCTTTGTATTTTTCTATGTGTATATTGTCTATAGAAGCAAATGCAAACATTGACATTTTTACTTTGAATACTTGTATTTTTTTGGCTGTGAGTCATCTCCTGCACAGCGTATTGAAAGACAATCCATAGACGACCCCAATAAAGCAGGAGGTGCAATAAGAACAATTGAACAAATTTTTCTTTGGCCATAAGTCATAAACTTCAGAGATGATTTAGATTAGAATTTTCACAGCTCATATACATCAAGAATTTCTTTAAAATCAGAGCATTAAGAGGTATTTTCAAATTTCTACTGTTTATGTAGATGAAAGGAACTGCACCAAGGG
Organism: Scopus umbretta; assembly: GCA_013400535.1. Classification (NCBI taxonomy): domain Eukaryota; kingdom Metazoa; phylum Chordata; class Aves; order Pelecaniformes; family Scopidae; genus Scopus; species Scopus umbretta. The sequence continues at coordinate 10,032 of VZTL01013471.1, forward strand.
AGAAGCTATAAAGCATTACAAAACAAGAAGAATCATTAGGACAGTAGATATTCCAAGGAATGGCTGCAATTGCTAGAAAAGACCGTAAAGGTTAAGTGGTAGAGGTAGGGATGACTGCAACCCGGGCACATCTTTCCTTCCTTGTGCTCTTGGAAGGCAAGTGGTCCCTGCACTGCTATCCCAATGGATAACAGAGATTTCCTGCAATTGCTTCTCCTGGCACTGACCACCTCTTGCCCAGTATGGAACTGCTAGAATTCATGGGAGGCCAGGAACATGTTTGTGAGGCTGACATGAGAAAAATAGACCTATACAGATGTATACAGTGTTACATTGATCCCCAGCCGCCAGGGCTATGAGGTGTGTCCTAGAAGGCAAACCAACATCTGCCATACTAAAGCAGGACAAGTTAAAGTTGATGTCTCGTCAGTGCTTGCACCAGCACAGTGATGATTCCAGGCTTTGGTAGTTACACATCTAAACTTTTCTCCTCTTCTCTCTTGATATGCAAGAGGAGACACTCAACGGCTCCCTCCCTCCCACCTCGGTATAGGTCATTTGCTGTGCTTTGTGCCACTGGGCTTGGAGAGAGCTGAGCAGGGAAAGCAACACGCCGTCACTGTTATTAGTGATGTATGAGGGAGAGAGAGATCACTGTCACAGTATATCTGCTGTTTTCAATTTAATTAGTAGTCAGAACTTCATTTGTCAACTTAATCATTGCAGGCAGACACCGCAGAGAGGGGAAGTGTGTGTGGGGGGTGGAATCAGGAAAACAAACAAAAAAAGGCCCATTTGTGGTTTTGGGCATGTTTTATTTATTTCTCAGCTCAGTTTATTTCAATATTTCATATATGCCAAAGTTTAGATTTAAAAAAAAATTGTGAATGTATGTAGTCTTGTCATTAAAAGTATTGGTTGCAGAGGAACCATTTCCTCAAGTTCTTTCAGTAACATTGGGCTCTAGCCTGCAAAACTAATCAGCTTCCCCATATCTCCAGATTTTTTTTGTGTTAAGTAAATAAATATTTATTCTTGTTTCAGCTGAAGTAAACAGTGGATTTTCATATGTGGATGCTCTTAGCTATGGCCAAACTGAGTGAAATTTTGCACAAAATAAGGAGGGAATCCATCTGGTTCATACAAGCCACTAATTGTATTTGACTACCTTTGAGTAAGCCAAATTTTGAAAGAGGGAAAGCAGGGAGGTTTTAGCCCTTGACTGGACTTTTCTGTGACCAGGAGTGATGTGGTAAAGCTTCAAAGGGCATAAACAGTGCTTTTCTTACTCACTTGGGTCTTTTAAGCTTTCTTTTAAACCCATTTAGGTTCTATGTGCAATAGGAAAACCCCATAAAATGGGTCAAGTTTCGTTCTCTTATCTCAGTTATTACTATTGCCTGTTGAAAGGCTGTGATCAGAACACAGAGCCTGGAGCAGAAGCTCCTCAGTTAAAATGGTGGACAGGTGCCACTGCAGCCAGCAAGCCCAGCCAGAAGAGGCTGCTGCATGCTTGGGCTTGCAGCGATTGTGGGCTGTGTGGGGGGTGTTGTGTATGAACATCAGCTCTCAGTGACAAAAGCAGTGCAAAGGATTGGCTCAGGCCTGAGTTGGGCCTGTCAGGGGCCACAGCAGAGGACAAAATGTCCACCAGTCCCATCTGTGCTGTCCCCGAGCTGCCCAGCAAGGGAAGTGAAGGGACCTCTGCCCTGGAGGCCTTGTCCCTCACACTGGTGGCAAGGCAGGAGGTGCTGGCACTACTATTAAAGTTAAAACTTTCTTCTAGGTGTCTTCAAAGGAGTTGAATGACTTGTTCTGGCTGCCTCTCACGCTGTGTGACCATGAGGAAGCTCTTGTTGATGAGGAAGCTCTTGTTGCAGTGTAAAGGTCCTCCTCCTTATTCCTGTTATAACAATAGTTTAAAATCTCATTAAGTTTATCATCATACTTTTCTCTATTATCATACCTTTCAAAGTGGATTAATAGTAGTATGCTATTACTTTGAGAAAAACTTCAATGGTAGATGACAGTTCCTTACAGGAAGGGAGGGGGTTTTGTACTTGCTGTTTTTTAGCTTGCAGCTTGTGCTTGAGGGCTGCTGGTGGCACAAGGGACCCTTCAGGCTGGCCTGCAGCATGCAACCCCTGCTCAGGACCCCCTGCTACCTCTGTAACCTCTGATCTTGCCTGCAGTGAAACCACGCCAGACTGCCATCATTTGCTGGCCTCTGGGCCATACCTGACTTACATGGCATATCTGCTGCAGTTCCTCGTGTTGCTGCCCAGCAGTATCTTTAGCAAGGAAAAGAAGAGTAGAAGAGTTTGGGGAGAGGAGAGGAATGGCTTGGGATTGAGATCAGTGGGAGCCACTGGATTCTGGGTAGTGGTCCTCTAATGCCTGAAGAAGAATGGGAGGATTGCATGTAGTTTGGGCTGCAGCCTTGCCCATGGCTGAAGTCCCCCAGGAAATGGTCCTGTGCAAAAGCACATCAGAGTTGCTGAATAATGGAAAGTCCTTGAGGAGAAGGAGAGATGGAGAGTCTTACATGCCTGGAATCCTGTTGTTTTCTGTCACAACACCACTACATCTTTGAGATGTTTTTGCTGTCATGGACTTGGGTGGTACCTCTCTGTTCAGGGATGCTGTGCACAGTCTGAGAGGAGCCCCTGTAAGCTGAGGTTCTGGCCACCCATCCCTGATGTGACACAACAACTGACCTAGACAGTGAACAGACATTTATTCAAACACATGCACCAGACATCTTTCATGTAAGCTGGGAGGAGGATGAATCCTGGAACTTGGAAATTCCTATTTCAGCCACTATTAATGAGACCAAACCTTTTTTTTGTGTGTGTGTGTATGTGCGTATGCAGTGATAGTCCCTGTAAGTTGTCTTTTTCTCATCATCATTCCACTGCAGTTTCTATTGTCAGGCTGTTTGTCTGTGGTCTTTCTTGCTAAGCAGGCAAAATAATCTGGGCATCACTTCTTAGAATCATAGAATAATCATATGCCATAGAATGTTTTGGGTTGGAAGGGACCTTAAAGATCATCCAATTCCAACCCCCAGCCATGGGCAAAGACAGGTTCTTCTTGAAGCAAGAAAGAAAAGAAAGCAAAATGTGTATGTAAGTGGCTGAGGCTGTACAGATGTGACTGGAATTCAGGCCAATGCAAATATTAGTGACTGGGAGTCTGTCTCTGGCTGGTGTTGTTCCTCATTGCATGTACTGGTAGCGAATGGTGGTAGTGGTGGCATCAGGTTGATGCTGGGTAGTCCCAGTACTCGCAGACCCTATGGAATATAAAATCTGAATAGACCGCACAGACTCAAAGGCTGGGGAGGGACTGATGACTGTCATGAAGTGCTGTGACTAAAATCACCAGAAAGGTGTGTGGCAGAGTTGGGACTGAGCTCTGTTCCCGTGCTCCCTTGCCTCAGTGGGAAAACTTTGCTGTAAAATCCCTGCTGTGGCTGCCACCCTCCCAGATGGCATGTCAACTCCCTTGTCATCAGCTGCTGAACTCTGGCCTCAAAGGACAAGATTTATCATGTGTTTATGTGGCTTTGCTTTGTGAAAACACTATGGTCCATGTATTAATTACGAAACATGTAAGCTGACGATTTCTGTTTGAACTGCTCTTTTTTTCCATAAATGTGTAGCTTGTAACTTTTTTTTTGGTAGTTATTTTTAGAACTAAATTTTTATTTTGTTAATATCTGTCAAAAAGGAATACAAAAGGGTGTGTAACCATTGTCAGAGCACATTTTTAAAGGTTGTGTGAATGTGTGTGTATGGCCTACTAACCAGATGTGTTGGAAGACTAAACTCCCTGGCTTCTGCTACAGTGTGACGAGTCACCAGCCCAGCTCCCTCTGTGCCTCACCTCTTCCTTCCCTCTGTCCGCCTCAAATATCTCTCTTCAGCAGTGTTTTCTTCACTCTATATGCTAAGCACAGCACCCAGCCTTGTGTGGCCTGAATCATAGTTGCGTCCCAAGGTGCTGCTGTAACCGAAATTGTATGTAAAATGCTGCATATGTATTATAATTAATTTAGTAACATGGTCTCTTATGCAGGATTCATAGAGCTTTTAGGTGATATTGTCTTGGTTTCTCAATTTAGCTGTACTGTAATTTGTGAAGCTTCTCTGAAGCTTCTTTGTTTTGAATATTTCTAATGTGCCTGAAGTATTTTGGTACATGGTATTTAAATACAATAGGAATAATTTTTAAAAGCAGAATACTGATCCTGACAACGTCACTCTTGCTTCCTCTCCTTCAGTCAGTCTTCTAGTCAGTTTTGTAAGAATTTTCTGCTTTTATGTCTAAAACAAACCTGCTATCACAGAAAGCTATTGGTCAGAACTAATCAAAATGAGTCATACTCCTACTTTAATAATTTCCCACTGTGAATTCTTTGTATCTCAAAGGACCCCTTCATTAGGAGAGCTCACAGCTTTTGAAAGAGCAATGAATTTGTATGTCATTGCAACAGCCTGTTGAATTAAGTGGTTATGACCCCCATTTTACTGATGAGGAAACTGAGAAACAGAGAGAAGTGACTTGCCTGGGGCTATGTGGTAAACCGGGATTTGAACATGCCTGGCTTCTGGCTTCATCCACTTACAGTTTGGGGTTTTTTTGTTTTGTTTTGTTTTGTTTTTCT
>VZTL01013472.1:1878-30504 GCA_013400535.1 Scopus umbretta
GGCTCCAGCAGCGGGCTCCGGCGTTTCCATAGCAACAGGCGCCGGGGCTGGGAGGCGGGCGGCAGAGCTGGCTGTCCCCTCTTCCCCTCCCCGCGGTCCTCCTCCTCCTGGAGCCCGCAGCCTGCCGGAGAGGGAGCATCTCCCCCTCTCCGCCGGGAGCCCGGCTGCGGGAGAGCTCGCAAAACTTGGTTATACTTCAGCAAGTGACGCCCACCGGGCTGAGAGGTGTTTGTCCTAACCGCGGCTCTTCCTTCAGGCTTTAGCTGGTGAGAAAATCCCACCTTGGATCTCCGTGGCTTCGTCGGTCTGAAGTAGTAGATCACGTACCCACCGTTCCAAAGCGCAACTATCCTCCCCCCTCCGTGACTTCACCAGCCCGCCTGATCAAAAATCTCTTTCCATCTGAACAGCTTCATCTGCCGCTTTTTAGCTGTGTCTTCAAAGCCAGGGATGAAAAAGTCTTAACATTTAGATGAAAAGGGAACCTTATCTCGTCAAGAGAGAAAACAAAAACAACCGCTCTGCCTCCTGCCTGACGGAACTTGAAAGAAGGAATCGTTTTGATCTTCACAACTGAGATCCTGACATTTAATTAAAAAACGAGATGAGCACACAATGCTCTGAAGCAAAGGTCTGGCTTCCAAGTCACGGCGACACACGTCACAACAGAGGTAACTTTCCCAAAGCCACTCGGACCCCTCGGAAGTTACGTTTCGGACACAAATTGACTACACGCTACCAAAAATCTGGACAGTTAGCTCATCTGGAACTGCATCAACGGTAACTTTATGACCGCTTGGAAACGGTGACAACAAGCGCTGAAAAAAAATAAAGGAACAAGAGAATCAAATTAAAAGAAATAAAACGTTTTTAACTTCTTAGGAAAACTAGGACACAAAGGAATAATCAAAGAAAGCCACAAAAATGCAAGACAAAACCACCAGGCAGAAAGAACACCAGAGATTAAATGTCCAAATTAAAAACTCTCAAAGAAAGTACAGGAAAAATAAAACATTCTGCCTCACAGCTCAGTTCAAAATTGAAAGAGCCAGTTAGGACCAATTCAGTTCCAAAGACGTTCAGTTTCTGGTTTTAATTCTTAAGAACCACGATTTCACACAATCGAGTTTGTCTAGTCATGCACGCACATACTGAACACGGATGCGTGTACACAATTCATAGAAAAATCGTATTAAGGGCACATAAAATTGCAATGCCGGGTACTTTAAACGCTTAGTGAAAAAACAACCAGCCAAACGGTCCTCATCCACCAAAAAAACCTGACCAGGCAGCTTCGGGTTGTGATTCATTTGCCCTGAAATAAATAATTACAGCTATTTAAAGGCCTCCCTGATTCCAGCTCTCTACTCCATGACGGAGCAGGGACAGCAGAAGCAAAGTCGTGGCGAGCTCTGGGTATTGCGGAGGGTGAAGGAAGAGGGTTTGCACCAGCCGGGACCGGCAAAGCACGGTTCTGTGGCCCTGCTACAGCGCGAGTGACCTTGTGCGGAAGGGCTGAGCAGGCAGCTGGAGGCAGAAATATCTGGAATAACCCCCTGCAATAAGATTCACCAGAACCTGTCTGTCGATGCCATTATTGAAAGCAGGAGGATTTTTCTGAGTCATAGGGGACCTGGATGATTTCATTAGGGACTCTGGAGAGCTCTTCGGTCTGCCTGTGCACAAGTTATCTCAGGATGTAGCTTGTCCCCTACCAGCATGTGTTACGGTACTCCTGTCTGCCTCTCGGGGAGGGACACAACCCAGTGCTCCTCGGTCACAGCTCGGTGCTGCAAGTCCTCCTCTCCTCGCAATTCCATGGTTAACTTGCTGTTCACCTGTGCATTACTTGGAGCCCGGAATCCTCTACAATGTCCCGGTTACAGGACCAGATACTGCCATACGGTGTGCGCACAAACGGGGCACGCAAACCAGGATGGAGCCAAAAAGAGAAACACAGGAATCACTGAGACATGATAGTAAAATGGCAACACACAAACACCGTACCAGTAACTGGGGCTTCGCTACAGCCAAAGACCTTTTCAGCCTATGGCGAGATCTGAGGGGAAGAAAGCAACTGGCATTATGAAATATGTTTAAAGAGGCAAAATACTTCAGAATTACAAACGTAAGATTCATGTCTTTAAACATACAGCTTATATGCAAGAAAGATCCTTTCCCTAAATTCCGCAAACAGATCTCAATACAGAAAACAAGGCACTTCAAAACAACCAGTGTTCTCAAGCGTCTCTTAGCTGTATACTTACCTCAGTACCCAAAGTTTTGCAAGGAGGTTTGACTCCTAACTAGTGACATTTCCATCAAAATAAAGTGTGTTAGCTTAAGATATTTTCCCTGCAGCGGCAAAGTAATTATGTTTTACTGACATTTTTAAAGCATACAGATAAAAATGACACCTGGTTTTTCCACGTTGCATAAATAAACAGCATCCCCGCATCTCAGCGCTATTAACGCGCCACTATCAAAAGCAGGTCAAAGCCAAGCCCTACTGCCTTTAAAACTGTACATAAATGATTTCTTTTTGGACAAGCGTCCTCTAATGACACTGGCAAAGAAACAATCCTGCAATGATTCTCTCGGATATTTTTTTGAAAATGTTACTTATCTCTGGCAGGGAATTCAAGTGCTGTTATTCATGTTCCATTCTTCTGTTCTGACTAGGCAATTTATGTTTGCTTCAACTTTGAACTTGTCATCTAAATAATACAGAGCTTGTGGCAGACAGAGCTAAGCATGTGTCCAGTTTTCATGTGGTGATAGTCACAAGCAGCTTATTGGTGAAAAATTTTAAACAAAAATAATTTTTCAATAGTTCAAGTATACTTTTAATTATTTAAAATATAATATTTGCCTTTTCTAATGAACTCTTAAAGGAATTTTAGATCTTAATTTCCTGGTTATCTTTTCACATGACTCCAGAAAACCCCAGATTAATATTTGCTCTTAAAAAGACTGTATTTATGAATATCATCCCTCTGAATTTTTATAATAGCAACATTCCAGGCACTACAGAAACAGAAACACACTATTTTAACAGACATTACTATTGTTAGCCAAGATAAAAACATCCAGCTCAGGAAACTAATGGCCTCAGGCTTATGCCGTCTATAGATCTGCTGTCTGGTGTCATCTAAAGACCCAACCAAACCACAACAGAACAGAAATTCTCTTTCCCATGTCAAATGCTCCAGTTCAGCGGTCCCTGAGGATACACTTGATACAACTCGTTCCTGTTGATCTAATACACGCGCTGGCAGAAGCATAGAGTTGTGTGACACGAGGGCTGCTGAAGACTGAGGGGTATTATTATATACTGTGGAATTAGTATGCTGATCTGTCTGCTTTCTTATGTCATTATTTGTGCTAGTAGCATCTCAGAGCAAATTTTGTAGAAATGCAGCATTGGACAGTGAGTGAGCCTGGGACACAGAAAGGCAAATTTTTCTCTGGCATGACAGAGATTATTACAAAAAATAATTGTGCAGGCTTTACAACAACAACAACAACAACAACAACAACAACAACAACAACAACAACAACAACAACAACAATAATAATAATAATAATAATAATAATAATAATAATATGCCAAACCTAAACAAATAAACAAGCTAGCTTTCCAGGCTGAACTGAGAGAAGCATTGGAAAAACTAGTTTTCTGGGCACTGCAAGCACAATTCAATCTTCCACAAGTGGTTGAATGAAGGCTCTTTGTGGGGAAAAGAAAACACTGATACTCAAGTACTGGGAACAGTAGGCAAGATGGCTTTACAGGATACGAGATTTTGGGGAAACAAGAAAGGCTGGAAGAAAAGGCTCTTTTGGGGAAGAGATGGACCCAGAGGGAGCAGTGAAGAAAGAAAACCAAAAGCACATAGAAGAGGCAGGGACACAGTGAAGTACCAGGAGGGCTGAGAGAGAAAGCAGATGAAGGCACATGAGGTCAAAGAAGCAGAAAAGAAAAGGACCAAAGCTGGCAGAGATGGAAAGCACCAACACGCCTGGAGAGCAAGGAGGCAGGCTGGAGTGTTACAAGGTTAATTGGAGCCACACAACAGCTGGATTTTCAGAGCCAGGGAGATCAGCTGCTCTGGAGGGTACTTCCAACACCTACTGGACAAATGTTCACTCAGTGGTCAGTAGACAGGGGATTTGACCCACCAAGAATACCGATCCACACCTAGGCCTAATTCAATGACATCAAGAACATGTAGCTGGGTATCAGCAAGTCCTTCCCGGTAGCGTGAGCAGGACTGTTTCCAGAGGAAATGGGTGAAAGTCCTAATGCTGAGAACGTTTATAAATAGCCTGTACAAGGCGCTAGAAAATGTGCTGTAAGGCATAATCCTGCCAACTGGCAAAAGGATAGGCCACATGACCAACAAGGTTTTTCCAATATGTACTTTTTTTTTTTTAATTTTGCAACTGGTGCAGGGGTGATGAAAGGCAGAAAAAAAAACCACACAGAAGAGAGAGCTCAGGAACAATGCTTGTGCAAGTCTGCTGCTAGAAAAGGTATCTGCAAAGCCTAAGTAAAAGAAGGCACAGGTGCACGTGTGTTTGTACAGCTGTACACCGCATTGGGGTCCCGGCCTGCAACTGTGCCTAGTATTGTAATACATGCAAACGGGAACTTGTGCTGAAGACTCTCTTTCTTGCCTTAATTAATATTCTGTCTTTGGAAGCTTTGTCTGAGAGAAGTTAGGACGAGATCCCAATTCCATGTCTTCAAGACAAGCCAGGAAGTTAAGCATTAAAGTTACAGATAAATACATTTTTCTCGGGATGCCAAGAGCCGTTGGCAGCCATGGAAGATGCAGCTAATGTTGCTGAATTGGTCTCCACTCTGCGTATTCTTCTCTGCTTTGCAACTTGCCAGTATTTGATGCTCAAGTCAGATATGCCATGACAACAACCCGTTTGCCTGATTAACACAGTATCTCAAGGGGGTTTTTAGTCAGAAAAGGAAAGAATTTTTTCTTCAGAAAGGCAGAGTAGGCTGTTGCAGGTCTACCAAAAAAGTAACCATCTTGGAAAAGTACCCACTGGCACTTCAGTCAGCTACTTCAGATGGACTCTGTCTTAAGGCAAGAGATTATGCTCAGCTCTACATGTGAAGGGGATGCACAAGGTTCCTGCTCAATCTTAAGTACTTGAGCCACATCTGCACATCCTTAATTGCCAGTGTTGGGAGAAGTTGATGCGGTTCCTCTCTAATTCAGCACTATAAAATTGGCGGCACGCAGAAGCAGCATACCTTGGAGAAATTCGGAATTTTCACTTGCCGAGAAGAACTTGTGCATGTAGAATGTTAGAGGAACAGAAGGGATTTAACTAGTCAGCATTTCTAATGCATGCCACACATTTCGAAGGGAGCAGACAAGACAAAATACTTCCATTTAAAGACTTTTTCTTTATAATACAGAGATTTTCTTTAAACAGATCTGTGACTCCTTGGACTAGCTGTCACTAACTTGACAGCTTTCTTGTTGCTTGGAAGAGAACTAAAAGCTAGATCTAATGAAAGACCCAGGGGATGCAATGACACAATTTTAGGTTTTGGAACCCCACAGCTGAAGGAAAACCCTAGAGAGAAATATGAATATGCAGAGAACAAAGCATCCAGAGAAAGATGGGATGGACATCTCAAAAAGGCTAGCTACCATTAGGCTAACAAAATATCATTCTACTCCTTTGTGCTCATTCTGGCCCCGCTAGACATACATTTCTTCCTCCAGTTTGGCACAGCTCCAGCATGTTCAAATGTTCTTCTCTTGCAGCCTTTTACAAGGAAAAGAGCAATGATAGAGGTTTGTAAAAAACTCACCCTGTGAGAGCGCATGTTGGATATTCTCTAGGAATAAATACTGGATCAGGGAATCTTGAAGGCTGTAGGTACAATTCAGTCCAGTTCCTGTCTCCCATCAGGATTATAGGCAGGTGAGGAGCTGTCTAGAGATTCTTCTCAGGGCACTTCTGAATGTACAGAACTGCCACTGTAGGCACTTCAGAAAGTTTTCAGACTGCACAGAAAAGCGTCTGACGAGTTCCAGTCACCTGGAGCTAAGCGGTCCGTAAGCAGGGACGTTATGGAACACAGTTCTAGATCAGTTGTCTGAAGTCCCCTGAAATCACGTAGACATAAATAATTCCTTTCTGGATTTGGCACGAATTTCAGTTGGTAGATGCCTGTGCGACTTCACTATGAGTGCTGGTGCATGTTCTTTCCTGCCCACTTGCCTTTATAAATTGATTAGGAAAAAAGCTTACCAGTTCACTTAGAGTTTCCTAAGTACAAATTACCCCATTTGTCCAATTTACCTGTCTTAGTAACATAAAGTCTAAACTGACTGAGGCTCCCGGAAGCTGTTTTAAAGGTTTGTTAATGCTTTCGGTCAACTGCCATTCCGTAACAGCAAACACACAGGATTATAAATGGCTGTCCAAATAGCGTATTCATTTTTCAAGAGCCAGGAGACACAAGGACAAGAATGGAATACTGATAGGAGATTAATAAATTATGTCCTTACCAATTTAACAGAGGTTTATGAGCACAGTTATTTAGGATCCACAAACAAGCCACCCAAAGAGAGATTTTCATTTTAAATACCTCTTAGCATGTGCCTTGATTTAACTCGGCAACGTACATGCTACCTTTTAACCTTACTGCAATCTTTCAAAGGATGTCAGACAGAGGCACTAAGGTCAGCTTTGCAAAGGCATTCAGCAATGCGAGGTACCGGAATACGCACTGGAATTATCAAAATCAGATCAGTGATGGTGTAATCGATATGAGCTGCTGCCTTGGAAAATTCCAGTGGATATTCACATGCATCTTTACGTATTCATTGTATGTCCCTAAATTTAGGGGCATTTGATTTCTAGTTGCTAGTCAAAACGACATAGATCTTATTGGCATGCTAAGTAATATCTTTAAAAATGAAATAAACCCAAAGCTTTGTGAAACAAGACATGCGTATTTCTCGTACCTCCTGATTTAGAGGTAGATCTATATGTATATTTATTTGCTTATGCCAAGGAGTTACAAAAGCATGCCAAATGAACCAAACTAAAGAAAGTGTGAAAACTAACTTTAGGGATGTTCAGTAATTTCACCGCAAAGATAAAAGCAATCCAGGACTCTGCTAAGTAAGAAAATACAAGCTGCTTCATCATGATCTGAATACAGCTGTGACAAAGGCAATCCTGTGAAATTTTGACTGCAACTGATAATTTCAAACCTCTGAAAGAAGTCTGATTTGCTCTTCCAGAGAAAAATAATGTAATTCCCTCCAAGTTATACAAGCACACAGCAGTATTCAGATCCTCTTGTTACTCTCCACAAAGCAGGCATGCAGCAACTAGGCATCTAAAAATGTCACAACAGGGCTCCAAGAAACAACCTTTGAGTCCATCACAGTTTCTGCAGCAATGACATCAACAAGACTTCAGCAGCACAGCCAGAGCTGCATTTTGTAAAAGCATCAACACTGAAAGCAATTGTTGGAAAAAATGAAGCCACCATGACTTAAGGCAGTAACAATTTCTGATGAAACACCACTTGCTGCACTAGCTGATGCCTCCCCTCCAGGAACACTATCAGCAATGAGCAGACAGAAACAGCACGACCATTCATCTGGAATTTAAGGTTCTTGATAATCACTAAATTGTTTCTCAGCACTACATCTTCAATGATTTCATATAAATAACTGCCCTAAAACCTTCTTCAATTTCACGAGACTGAGCAAAGTTTACCATTTTGCTGTGGGAATTGTTTATTCTAGCCATTATTCACCAATTTAAATATGTCTTTGCCTATCCAGTAACTCAGTAAAACAGAATTCACTACTGATTCTGGGGATAATAAATTTATTGAAAATATCCTTTACTGAGAAAAGAGCATCCCCATTCAAAGGAACATATCCTTGTATTGGTATTCCTTGGTATTTTTGGAAGAGGGTGACACCTCAAAACCAATTAGGATGACCTAGTTTTGTCATCTAGAGACATACGGGTCCTTCAGGATGAAGTACATGTGGTACTGACATTTGCAGCACATTATGACAAATGCAGGCAACAACTTGTCAGAGGTGGAAACATTTGCTGGATAACAGAGATGACATAACCAGAAAGTGGGACAGTCACCCCAAAGAGGGACAATGCTGTGGCTAGAACTTGAGATGTCACACTGGACTTGCAAGAATTTAAATGACCTGGGATATTCCCACCAAAGGCGTCTTCCTGAACTTGTGATGCTCAGAGCTTTCTTTGTATTAAAAAGGGGAGAAGGCACTTGGCTCACATCTTTGGAATCTGGAATTTTATTACTTTCAGAACATTCACCAAGGCCTATTTCTAAATAAATACACTGGCAGCGAGTTCATCTTTGGCCTGCTTTTTCCAGGGAGCTGCAGAGAAGCACTGCTTTATCTGTAAGGTACTTGTGTGTCGAGTTTATGGTCCAGGGCTGAGGGGGTCCCTGTTCTCCTGGCTGACTCTTGACTGGGATTCTTGCACCGAGCTTCAGCTTCCCTCTCCACCATGGGCAATTCTCTAGCCAGGCCACCTAGTTTAAGAGACAGCAGGAGGAGCACGTCCTGCCACCTCACAAGCCCCACATGTGCCCCAAAATATTTTAAAGTAGGTTTGTGGGTCAGCTGCAGTGTGGGCTGCCGGCTTATCCCAGCTTAGTACTGCAGCCATGGTGGGAGAGGTCTGATTGTGCCTTTCTGCTTATTTTAGGAGCAGCCTAAGGCAAGTTTACAAAGTAATCTCTCTCTCTCTCTCTCTTTTGTGCTACCGGTAGTGCCTTTCAATAGAAAAAATAAAATAAAAAAGATAGTGATATGTCCACAGTGCGATTTCTAAGCTGACAGCAGGCCTTTAAGATGAGAGCACAGACATTATATTAAATATGCTCCATCACACATAATTTTTGTCTATTATCTAATTCATATTAGAAAATAGTTGTCATTTCTTTATCAGATCCCTTTGGAAACTCACTACTGTTGGACCCTGCCCTCTACTGACATGCTTCTCTTGTGAACACAATGCGGTCTGTTATATACGTGACAACCTAGATGGCACACTTTAAATGAGATGAGTCTTTTATGGAAAGAGAGGAAAAAAATAAAATAGAATGATGTGAGGACAAAGCCTAAAATGCTAGTGATTTCTATTTCCTATGCCAAATAACCAGGAGACAGGGAAAAAAGAATAAATTGAAATATTTCAGATTTTCTTAATGATTGCTAATTAATTCTTAATAAGAATCTGGAGATAATTCAGTGGGATCAATACAATTTTATAAATAAGAGTCTGGATCACCCTCTACCCTTCAGAAACAAAACTGGTTTGTGTATAGTGCTTGTCAAGCCTGTTCTCTCAGTTTGATGGAGAAAACATGCCAGACCTGGTAGAGGTTGCAGTGGTAAACAAGAAGCTGTGCCGTTCAGCTAACCTGCAGCATTAGCACACGTGGCACAAAGCAGTGCCAGCTGCGCGGGAGCGCTTCCACTCCCACCAGTCTGTGCCCTCTGCCCAGCACCCGCGATTATAAGTGACAAGAGAGCAGGCATTTTGATATCTGTGTTCACTTAAGGCCCTTAAAGTGGAGACAACATCCATTACGACTTACGGTAAACTTCTGAAAGAAAACTCTTTGTTGGTGTTTTACAGATGAGACCAGCGGAGCTAAGTGATTTGTTCATGTAAGCCTATACTGGGGCAGAAGAGTGCACAGACTTCATCCTATGGCCATTTATTCTACAGGGTAGTGACTCTCTCTATATTGAGTACTGAGAAAACTCAGCAGAATTAGCAGGAGGTGGTGCATCAGGAGAGATGCCGCTCGCTAATTTTGGAAGCCACGGGCCCCAAACCAGGGCCATTCATCTGGTCCAGTACACAGCTGCTTGCTTCAAATAGGCAGCTGATGGGAAAAAAAAAAAAAAAAAAAAAAAAGCTGAAGTCAGAGAACTACACCACAAAGATAGTGAAACATCCCTGAAGAAATCGCATTCTTCCTAAGTCATTTCTATGGATGTCACTGGGGTGGGTGGGTGCACACTCAAGCAATTCCTGGAGTTCGCAGTTGTGTTTCTTTCGCCACAGTTGTTCTACGTTTGCAACCGCAGTCCCGAGAAAAACCCTAACGTGCTTGTTTCCCTTTCTGTAGGGTCCTCGGGTTCTTTATTCCAGCATAACTGACAGGAAAACCAGAGTTAGTGCGGGCACAGAGAATGCTTTATACCCTCCATAAAATCATTTGACAATCCATGGAAAATTTTCCCGAGTCTGTTGTTCAGATTCCAGTGTGATTAATTGTATTCAGTGGGAGCTTTACCTGAGTAAGGACTGCAGGGTCTGACAATACCTGAGCGGGTCAGCCCAAAACATTAAAATGATTCATAACCCCAGAAATAAACATTTGAAAAAAACCCTGTAAATACAGATCAGCATCACCACTTGAGGGTGCTGCAGTAGTTCTTAAATATTAACTCAAAGATGTGCTACCGGGCAGGTACTGCACACAGAGCTACACCGTAATAATTCACTTAATTACTTCCATGGAGGCACTTAGAACATTTGGAGCTAAATTCGCACAAAATACAGCTGAACAGGAGATCTTCTTCTGAAACAGAGGTTTAAATCCTAAAACCTTCCCAGCTGAGGTGACAGGATTCTCCTTAAAAATAGATGGAAAAAGGAAATCTCCTTAAAAATAGAAAAAGGAAAAATTAGGCAGAACAAAAGAGGACCCTCAATTACGCAAGCACACTTGTTTCCAACTTCAAAAAAATTCAGGACAAATATAAATTCTCAGCTCTGCACACACATTTCCTCTGACTGTAGTAGAAGCGAATGTTTTCCAAAGCATATCAAATTGATTTTGCTATAAACTATTACAGGATTATAGTCCATTTGAATAGTCTTCACTACAGGAAACACACAGAACTAGTCTCTGTGGGAAATATATTGAATAGTCAGTAAAACACAAAGCAATACCAAAATACAATAGAAAATGGCTCAAAAAAAGCCACAGCAGCCTAAATGGACAGTCTGAGTCAAACATTATCCAGGATTCTCCTATTTTGTAGAACCTCCCTTTTATCATAAAAGACATTATTTGCTCATGAGGATATGAAAAACACAAAAAAAAGAACAGATGATAATGAAGTTAAAAGAAACTTATAAAATCATTATATATGTGAAAGCACAGTGACTGCACATAAAATGAGCTCTGGTTTGCAAAGCGTGTCTAATTCCGGTTCTTTTATCTGACTCTTATCAGACACTCAAGAGAGCTGGTCAGGAACTATCTGATGATACCCTTGGAAAATGCTGATACATCGATGTTAAAACTGCTGGTGGAAAAAGAGCTGGTTTAAAACAAAATTCCCAGTTCAAAGACATTCGTGGATGGGGATTTATTGCTGAAGGTTAGAAGATATAAATGGACCACTTTCAGCCTGAAAATAACACAAATTTATTTCCAAAAATGAAGTGATTTTGAAATCCCAGTGAAGAACAAAAAAATAGAAAGTCTGAAACGAAAACAAATCATTTCACTTCACCCAAACTAATTTTATTCTTCGGCTTGCCACAGAGCAGACATTTCCAGGATTGATTACTCATCCCAATTCAGAGCAGCAAAGTTTTTCAAGCTTTGGAACCTGAGTCCTTCTCAGCTCTAATCTCTTTGCCAGGAGCCCACTAGAACATGGTAGGTTGAAAGAGTTTGTAAAACTATTGAAAAAGATGATGATTACCTGGACCTTGGTCGTGAAGCCAAAGTACTGCAATCAGCTAGAAGAGGAAGACTGCCCTGGTGCACGGGTGAATATAATCTATGAACAGGTAAGTACTAGGAATAGTCCTCTGCAACAAGAAGTAGAATCTCAGCCTCCTTCAGTGCCCTCTCCCTTAGGTGACTGTTCAACAACATGCTGCTGCTGAAGTTGATATCCACAACACTCATTTCCCAGGGCTGCACGCACATAGATAAGGAACTGACCCAATGAAAGAAGATTGGTTTAAGCCCAGTGAACATCTTTAGACAGCACATACGCACAGCTCAACAAATGCTTGCGCCTCACCTTGCTAGCAAAGGAATGCCAAGGAAAAGCAATGAGATGAGGGTGAACGTATCATAGAATCATTAAGGTTGGACAAGACCTCTGAGATCATCTAGTCCAACCATCAACCCAAAACACCATGTCTACTAAACCATGTCCTGGAGTGCCACATCCACACGTTTTTTGCACACCTCCAGGGATGGGGACTCCACCCCCTCCCTGGGCAGCCTGTTCCAATGCCTCCCCACTCTTTCAGTAAAGACATTTTTCCTAATATCTAACCTACCCCTCCCCTGGCGCAACTTGAGGCCATTTCCTCTCATCTTATCGCTAGTATCAAGGAGAGGTATGCAAGAGCCAGAAATTCATTCTGCAAATGATATGATTAGCTACACACTTCTTCCTTGGCCTTAGCCCTCTAACAGACTGGAGTCATTTGGCCCCTATATTGCAATTCTCAGCATCAGCAAAAGAGAGCAAAAGCTACTGTAGATGCTTTACAGAGACACAAGTAATCCCTGAGCCTATGTAGCAAGATGTTGTTTTATTAGGGCATCTGAAATTAGAGCCAATATGCCAATATTCCCCCTCTTTATAAAAAGTGTGTTAGAAATAGGCAGACAGTCTTGACATTATGCGGGTTTTTCTACAGCCTATTCATTTCTACATCGCATTGTTCAACTAGTTATTTTTAAATTTTCATTACTTTGCAGACAGTGCCCTGATTATTCCTCTGAGAATGGTAACCTTTTAAATACCTTTACAAATGCCTTTACACATGATTAACATTAGCACAAGACCTACCCACTTCCCTATATCAAGGTGACAAATACCAGATGAACACTTCCAATGAACAAAATAAAAGATATGCATAATTTTTACAAGTTTGAGAACTGCTGTGAGGACTTTTTTGAAGACAAAAATAGCAGAAGGCGGCAAAATACCATCTTGGCCTCATTTAAAACATGAGTCCATCTCACAAAGGTTTATGTGGAGCTCCAACTTGGCCTATACGTATAGGAAGAGTCAGCAAACAGCCCACAGCCAAGTGATTTGGCTGTCAGATGTACAGACAGGAACCCCTGATTACTGACTTGCATCTTTACTATGTGGGAAATTATGCATAGAGGAAAGCGATGCGTTTACCTCCTATTAACTTCAGTCAGACCAGGATTAAATCTTGGGCAAGCTGCTCTGATTCTGTTTAAGTTACCCCAGGAATAAAATGCATGCATAATAATCTCCACCTACCCCAGAGGGGGTTGTGAAGATTAATGATAGGAAAGCACTTGGATGCCAAGGACAAACATTTGTCCTAGTTACGTCTACATATGAAAAATGATCAGACTCTTTTGTCTCTCAGAAAATGGTCACAGTTACTTTAAAATACATATTCAAGCTAAGACTTGTGAACTCAAAGACCAGAGTAGTTGAAATTATTAACGAGTAACATGTAACACTGTAAATGTATTTCGCTGGGAAAAGGTCAGCATTAGAGATGTGAGACAGCCTTTTACATTAGAATAACTCATATTGCCTTCTCTTCATCAGTCATGTATTTCCATAACTCTGTGCTTCCTTTCAGTCATCTTATTTAACAACAAGGATTTATGTTTTGTGGAAAACAGCACTACACAAAAGGCATATTTATTAAGTCTGCACTGCAAAATCTTTTGTATTAGATAAGTGTTTGCAGCACTTAATTTTTTTCAGTAAATAATTTTGTTATTTATTGCACACTCCTACCTTATATTTCATTCTGTTTAATTATGCCAGTAACATGCTGGGTAACATTTCTAATATTTCTTCTGTAAACAACTGGTATTGTAGCAGATGCCTGTAAGCACTCATTACAAATGAGGAATGCTTGTCACTCATATTAAACCACTGTGGTTTGCTATGCACAAACGTTTTTAAAACATTCAAATCTTTGGGCTGAAGTATTTCATTCATAGGAGCATGCGGTTGCTTTGTGTCAACGTACACAGGAGAGAAAGACAGCTGTGTAAGCACTGGATTATGGCATACTGCAAAACACCCCAACTTCTCCACAGAAGCAATTCAAAACATCTGCCCTCCTACAGGCAGGACTTGAGCACTGCATTCTGTGCATAGCAGGGTCAGGATCTATCATGCCTTTACCCCTGTGCAGCATGCATAGAAAGGGGACAACAAAATGATTTCATTATTTCTGCTTCACGTTCTCCCTTCGTGGCTTCACTAGATGAGCAGGAATAGTGCTACTGTTGAGGTAATTAGCACAGGCAATTAGTAAGAGATTGTTAATGTTTCACTGAAACACAAATAGCAAAAGATAAATAATTCCTCCCTTAAGATCTAAACAGAAGAATAATTAACAGCTGGAGGGGAGGGGAAGCAAGAAGCTAGAACACACTCCAGAACTGCAACCTGCTATCCAATTTTCACAGGAAAACATGTGTGTTCGTGCATTATATCCTTTACTCAGGCATCTATCCTGCATCAGCAGAGCACCTGCAAAATTCTCCACTGAGTTCAGTGATAGTAGGATTGCACTTGAAGTTGGAAATGTTCATCCTTAGAAATGGGTGATCCTAATAATGTGATCATATGGCCCAGTCCTATATGAAATGTTCAGTCTGCACAGAACTCTTTGAAAGATCAGGGCTACAGCTTCATATTATGGTGGTAACACTCTGGACAATCACCTCATGAACCAGCACTCTCACCTTTACTCTGTGAAGAGCTACAATCCTTCCTTCACTCCTTGTTTTCTCCAGCTCTATCATTCTCTTTCCTGTTAAGCATAAAGCTTGACTACTTCTCTACATTGAGTAACTTCTTTTGCTCCTCAGAGGGAGTGAAAAACACCCAAAGCAGCATTAAGACTTATCAACAACCCTGTGTTTTAATTCAGGAGCCCTAGAAAAAGCAGCTGAAATTAACCCATCCTTCCTTTCTTGCTGGCCCAGGTAGTGCCCTACCTCATTTCTCTTTGGAAGACATATTTCCGTGCTCTGGAGGGATTTTCCCTGAGCTCCCCTGTTTAGACACGAGTGCTTATTTATGTCCTGCTTTGAGACATTTTGCTTTTGAGCTTGTGTTTGGGTATGTCCAAGAAAGCTGTTTGCTGGGCAAAGAGCTACACACAGATGATGCTGTGCATAAAGAAGGCACCACCCATCATAGTCTGCCATTTACATATCTCTTCCAGAGCTCTGCCAACCTTCAGGGCATAGCAGAGGAAGATACATGTACTTCACCCTTACACACAGCAATTCTGATTTACCAAGTCATCGGCACAAGGACAGAGGAGAGGTAGCCTTCCCCTTTCTTCTCTCAGGGACTTTAGGCAGCAGATGAGCAGGTTATGTAGTTAATAGCATGTGACAGAGCTCTCTCACTTCCCCCATACAAGAAGCACCATATGCTCTTGCTTCCAGACCGTCGCTCCACACAGGATGGCCAGAGGGCTCTGCCATCCAGGGCAGAGCAGCACGGGAAGGCAGGAGCATAGAAGCAGTTGTTTCTATGCCCAGCTACTTTCCTGTTTCTCGGATTACTGGTGAGCTGAGGAAGTATGGAATGATGCACATCCATTTCTTAAAATCATCAAACCAAATCAACGAGACGCTTTCTGTCTGCAGCACTGAGCAAAGGGGAGTTCTGGAGGAAAAGGTAATTTATAAAGAACAGAATGGAAATACTGCCTGTGCTATGACAACTTATTTATTTAGATTTAAAATTATTAACAAATTTGCCTCTCTATGGGTCTCAGTGCTCTAACATCATTAACCACTCAATAAAATTTCAACAGCTCTGAAGTAATCAGTTTTACAGAAACCCAGTCAGCCAGCCACTTTCACAGCTATCACTTGCGTCAGTGCAGGAGGAAGAAACCCAAAGTCCTCTCTGCCTTTTGCAACGTATTCTTGTTCTTTAAATATGGGCTATTTCAGATCTGTGATTAGAAACACATTCCAGAGTCCTCGAGAACATTCTGCTAATTGCCTTAGCTTTTAATGGGCATATGGGTCAGGCACCCTTCTGATCTCAGCTCGATGATGCAAGCACGATCCTTCTGCTGGATAAGCTCCAGTCACAATAGATCATAACTGGCATCTTATGCACCACCCATGACCTAAAAATGGCTAGCAGAGATCCTAGACTGGCCACGCCAAGCAAAATGTTTCCCTCAGAAGGAAAATCTGTGCATCTCCATAGCTGGCCTGTGACAGTGCGACAATAATCTGGCCATAGATGACCAGGCATGGACAAGGCAGCTGAAAAGAAAGGTCATCAGGCATTGTCCGAAGGGGATTAGATACAGTTCCTTCTTTCTAAGGCACAGATAATACCTGCTTCCTCATCCTACCCTCAAGACCTGCAGATATTGCTGTAGATGAAGTTCAGGCAGCTCACCTTCATCCACACCCAGACATGACTGGAGAGAGAAGCTAACTCCCAGCACTCCAGATTCACTTTTGAAAATGCTAGCAAATATGTCAGTGCTCATATATACATACATGGGGACACACACACACACACACACACACACACATACATACACAAAGCACTGGCATGGCAAAGTTTGGAACCTCAGTCCGGTCAGGAGACATGCAGGGCTTCCAAACTCTTGACGGTCTAAAGCTGGAACCCAGGCTTGATCCAAAGTCCACTAAAGACAATGCCAGTCTTTTCACAGTCTCCAGACATCAGGTCTCTATGTAGTGAAAGAAGAACTGAATTCTCTCAAGACTGGCAAACTGAACCCAGACAGGTACTGGCTAGGGGAGTAAAACATTTATGAGATACTATGCTCATCCCTGGGATTATTTATATGCGAGGAACCAACTTTCTTGTTTATTTGTACAGAAAGTACAGCCACGGCATGCTGTTTAAATGAGTGGCCTTTTGATATTTCAGTAAGCTTTTCTATTTATACAATGGGGCAACATTTCACTCTCCTCCTGCACTCTGAATTTCACCTGTGATGCCCTTGTCTGTACACATCTTTCATGACTCTGGCACAAATGAGTACCACAGACATTTCAAAGCACCACCAGTCATTTCACTAGTGTACTACAATGCAGTAAAATATACGGCATATTGCAACTACAAAACACATTTTAATCTTTCCAAAACCTGCCTCCTGTTGATGACCCATAAAAGGGAGAAGTTCGGAATACTACTTCGCTGCTTGGCTCCCCTGCCCAAGTGCCTACATTACAAGCTGATAAATGCTATGAGTCTGAATGAACTGACCATCTCCAGTAACCGAATTTCTTCCTACTATTTGAAAAGCAAATATGCACAGGAAAAGCAATAACTGTCAAACGAAAAGAAGAATCCTTAAGTTCAGTGGGCTGTTCATCTCATATCAATGCGACAAACTATTCTTCTCCAGCTGGAATTATGCTGGTTTCCTTTTAGCAAAGCAATGCAAAAAAACTAATGCAGCACAAAAAGGGTTGCATGAAAGCAATTTTTGATACCACTCACTTTGTCCGTTTCCTTACTGCAGATTTCCTTCCTATTTCTTACTGTCTCAGCGCAGCAACCTTTGCTTTCTTAGATTAGCACAATGACTTAATGCAGACATTTTACATCTACCATCACCATGATTAATGGAAATAGATTTGTCCCTACTGCTTAATGTTAAACAGCTGAGGTCAGGTTATATGCTAATTTAAACTTCAGACAATCCTACTGGCGTCAATGGGATCATGTATGGAGTAAAATGTTGCTTCAGTTGCATTTTCTGTTTCCTGAAGCCTTCCATTGTATCTGAACATACATCTTTGGTGATGTTCTAGTGGATACATAGTGATGAGAGTCATTCACAGCAGATGGTACTTTGCACTGCTGCTCGCAGATTGCAGTACTTGGGTTTGCCAGCCACATAACAAACAACTGGCCTAAAAGCAGACAATAAAAGCAGGAGATAAAAAAACCAACATGTATTTTTGTGGAGTAGCAGAATTAGTGAAGCAAACTTTTCTATCAAGACATAGCTAATGGTTAGGTTCTCTAGTGTCTAATGAGGTATCAGCTCCAGCTGAAACTTGTCCTGCAGGTGGGACATTTCCTTTATAAGGTCTCTAGTGCTTGATAAGACCAAAAATGACACTGCAGTCTCCCTTCAAGGGTCTATGAATTGTGGCTTTTCTTAACAGACTACCTATTTTCAAAGAAAATTGTGGTGATATAGACTTCTACCCTCACATAGCTTTTCCAGAGTTGGTTATAAAATTACTGAAGTAGGGAAAATGAGACGGAAACACACAAGCATGACTGTGAATGCCTCACTTTCTTTGGAAAATGGGGGAAAACGAGAACAAAAAAAAAAAGCATCAGCAAAGTCTACTTCCTATCTACAGTTGGGGTCTTCATCAATGGAATTAAGAATGCTTAAAATTTAGAAGCTCTGAAATCACTCTCTGGAAGTCTATCCTCCTCTCCACTTACTCTAGAGAGCCCAGGTTCCTCCCTAAGGCACCGGAACCAAATGCCTAGAACGCATATCCCTTAAGTTGGCAATTTTGGAGAGAAAAAGCTCTGTGGATCTAGTGGATCCCCCAAAACACACCTCTCCGTGGAGCCAGGGAGTTTCCTTTGAAGTGCGATTGTCAAGTTTTAACAGTCTCTGGATATTAGACGATTCATGAGCAGCCCCACAAGCACTATGGGATAAAGCTCATTCTGAAGGACTTCTAGGGAAAGAAGCAACTGAATCATTTATGCTGAAGCACAGCTGGCACAAAACCAAGGAATGGCAAGATTTCAAATGTACGGAGCTTTTGTGAGACTGTCCTGGCATAGATATGACACATCCTCTGGGATATTTGTGAATATTAAGGTGTGTTGTGTTGTGAGTACTGTTTCAGCAAGAGAAGGATGCTGCGTTTGGCCAAAACAATTGCTCCTTACATTAGTTCAATGTGCACAAAACAAACTGCATCACACGTACAGAAAAGTCACCACCATTCCTGCACCTGTTGCTACTGGAAGGCCATTTGGGACCGCATCTTAGACTTTATTTCTGTTAATGCTCCGTCCCAAGCTCAGCTGCAATCACTGGGGTTCTGTTCTCACATCAGCAGGATAACTGGTAAGCAAGGACTGCATGCATTTCCTGAAATGTCTCAGCAATCTTGTCAAATAGCTGAGCAAAACGAGGGAAATATCAAGAGATGCAGAGCTAGAATTAGTGAAAGAAAAAGGAGGTTTATTATTTGTATTCCAGCAGCATGTAGGAACCCCAACTGTGATCTGAGTCTCAGTGTGCCAGACAACATATAAACATGCAGTGGAAGCCAATTTTGCCTCTGAAGAGTTTACAGTCTTCAGAGGCAAGACAGACAGAAGGTGAGAAAAGAAACAGAGAGAACATACACACAACAAAATCAGTTGCAAAGCTGAGCAAAGCGCTCTCTCCATCCAAACACCAAAGCTTCTCCTCTGCCCAGTCTGTCATACTGCCTGCTAATCAAAACAGTTTCACATCTTGAATGCATTCACTTTCCACAGGATCTCTGCAAGCTAAGCTATGAGGAGCCCCGAGCAGAAAGGAAGCTGAATCACACCTCCAGAAACCAAAATTATCAGTTTATTCTGCTATAATTCTTCATGAATCCACACTAGGTTATTGCTCCTTTGTCCTTTACTTCTCTTTTACCATCTTTTTTTTTTTTTCCCTAAGTAGGTCACCTCATCTCCTGAAGTATGAAGCCATAAGACTATGAAAGCATAAAGGAGATTTATTCCTCTCTGTGTGCATGATCTTCTCCACTGAAAGAAGTATGGGAATGACTACAAGGTTCATCATCGACTACCAAGAATAGACAAATGCCTTTGTTATGCTTCTGTGGCATATCTCAAACACAGGCAGGATGAAACCTACAGTGAAGACAGAAAAAGTCTTGCCATTAAGTTGTCCACTAAAACATTTGAGCATGGTCCAAAGGTGGGAAAAGGTCAGCAACTAATTTTATTTGAGAATTTTAATTTGCTAGACTTAACATAAGGCCACTAGTGGGTTTTTTTTACCTCTCTGTCTCAGACCTCTCTTTGCTCCTAGATACACATTTATATTAAATTTATGATTTACAAGTATCATGATAGACTGGCCTTTGCTAACCTTTTAAAGGGCTCTCAGTCACAATGATTCTTCACATATGACGCTTAATTACATTTTAATAAGTTGTTCCTGAGAAAATAAAATCCCCAACAAGCGAAGCTGACATAAATTTAAACCCTGCACATGCCTAAAATACAAAGTCTTTGCAGAATAAAAATCAAGCACTTTTTTTTTTCCCTCAGCAGTCTCATTTTGCATCTGTTTTTACTGATTTCTGTTTGTACTAATTCCACAGGTCTCAGTTCACACCTCCAGAAAATTATGTTATTCACAATAGATGCTTGTTCTCAGGAGATTTCTCCATATAAGACAAGGCAAGATCGAAGACACTCACAAAGTAAAGCAGGGCTGCTTGCATTCAAGTTGTCTGTAGTGAAGGAAAAGCTTGTGGCTATTTTATCAAGAGGCGGATGCTGATGCTATAATTCCAGGATTATTTATGAACGTACTAGACAGCACACACATGCTCACATATGCAGATAAACACAGAGTGTTCAACAGTCAGGAAGGACCTTGATTCACAAGTGGCCATTTCAAGAAATATACTGTAACGCTGACATTTCAATCTTAAGGAAAATGCTTCTGACAATAGACTAATAATGTATGTCCTTAAGAAATTAATTCTTTAATTCCATATTTCAGACCTCTCTGAAACAAGCAGACTCTTTTTGGCATATAAGAAATAAAATGATGTAGAATAGGAAGATTTGTTAGAAAGTTAAAGCAGAAAAGAACACATTACGAATCTGTCTCTTTTAAGATGTTCCTAACTCAAAATTTCACTTACATGAAAAGCCCACTAGCTTCCCTAAGGATCAACAACTGTTAGGAACCAATACCTTTCCTAGGAATTAACTACAAGTCCATGGACTCTACCATCACCAGAAATACCATCTACGCTCCTCTGCATCTATCCACTCCCTTGGGTGGATACATTTTTCAAGTAAAAGCAGTCCTGCTTTCCAGGCATTCTTTGTCAATGCTGCCTTGCTTTTGACAAAACAGAGAACAAAACATTCAAAGCAAGAAAGCTTTTATGTGCAAATAAATCAATGAAGTTTACAAGATGAATTAGGTATCTAGCTATGCTGAGATCTGATTCCAATGAAATCAAAGGCAACTATACTGGTGTAGGGTCTGCTGACCTGGAGTTTTCATTAGATCCACAGGAAATTTTAAGCTCTTAAAAACAGTTGTTAATAATGCCAGATGACACAGTTATGCAATTATCTGGCCCATTAGTTTTGCAGTTTACAACCACTAGCAAGTGGTTTTCCCACACTCTGGAAACTTGGATGAAAAACAGTATTTACAATAAAGTAGCTGATAACACAGTGCTGATACCAGAAACTCTGCTCTACTTTGATTATATCCAGGACTGGAATACAGGTTTCTTCTCAGGGTTAGGAGAAGAGGTTAAGAACCTGTCTCAGTGTATGTGAGAGCTCCTAATGCCTCCAGTAACTGTCAGTTCAGGTTCATCATGCATCTAGAGTCTTTGAAGCCATGGTATTTGAAGAACCAGATTTTTCACACAATTTAGTTGTTGCAACATGCTCCTGGAAAACTATGATCAGAATCACTGACAAAGAGAGGACACACTGAACATCTACTAAATGTTGAGACTTCATTTGACCTGCAAGAGCAGTGAGCTTAATAGTGCTCCATCCATTAGTATTACTGGCCAAGTCTGCTCAATAAAGGCTTTACGATGAAAGCGTAACAGCCACAGCAGGCATAATTCTTACTGTTCCTGTGGACAATGACTAAATCAATACTGAGTACCAGCCTCAGAGTTTCCGATAGCAACACGGTAAGTCTTCCTTCTTCATATAACTTCACTAACAGCATGTAATAAACCATTCTGCAGGCACAAAATTCCTGCATTTCAATACAACAGCACAAATTTTCCCCTTCTAGGTTGTCCTCTGTTGCGGAAACAGGATAGATAGGCCAGCGTAAAGTATGCTATGTAGACATGCGTTCACTTCTATGGATTTGCCTCTGCACAGCGAAACTTCTCTTTTGTGATGTTTAGATCAAAGCTCAGTTATGCAGCTCCAATGCACTGCAGTTGCCCATTTTCAACTTGCATGCTCAGTTATGTCTGCAAGGTCACACAAATAAAACCCAACAATGACAGAGAAGGATCTCAAGCCAACAGTGTGTCAGACTTTTTCTAGAAACCAGGTATGCAGTCCACAGTTAACTCATTGTTTTCTTATCACCTGAGTTATTAGTATATACCCTTCTGTACAAGCTGAGCTTTCTTTCTCTCCTTTAAGCATCTACAATTTAAATATTTATAGCTAAACTCTAGTTACATCAGCTCCCTTTGTAAGTAATAACCACTTTAGGTCAGGAGTCAGTTGATCTATTTTCAGTACCTGTTTCATACAGAGATGAGTTCTGTGCAAGTCTCAGTAAGTACACTCCCTAGATCCCCACAACTTTCAGTAAGAAACTGGATGACCAGCTCAGATGTAACATGTCTACCCTGCATAGGTCTACATTTAATCAGGAATCCTGAATCAATCATGAATTAATCCTGCCCTGTGTCTGCCAGTCTCCTAAGCGGACCATAACACCGTCCTCTCATATAAAAGCTGTGAAGAAAAAGGTATTAAAGACTGTTATACATGGCTATTATGGCAGTGTGGCCACAGAAGGACAAAGCAGAGCTGGGACTTGAGTGGCCCTCAATAACCATATATTCTGACATCTTTTTGGGGAGAATTTAGGTAAATAAGAGGAGCTTTCCAGCCTTAGGACACAGCAAAGGAGATGCCACAGCTGTTAAACAAGAGGTATGCTTGGGGTCTAACCTGAATTGAATCTAGCCAGCACTCTCTGTGCAACATTTCTATGTGTATTAAATCATTGCCAAATATGCCAAAATCAAAATAAACCAAGTATGGTTTCTTAATTGCATGCATAAAGACTTCTGTAGTATATATGTAAATACCATAAATAAAGGCACTGCAAACATATAAGAATGTGAACAAATACTCATTTTAAATGTCTGCAAAACCCTAAGCTACCTAGGATGCCTGGCCTCAGTTCCATATCTACTTGAGAGCACAAATGCCTTTGATTTTCAACCATTAACTCACTTCTGAAACTGGGATGCACCAGCCAATTGACTTGAGGGTGGTGAAAACTTTAAAGAATACCTGTGCCTTTACCTACGTGTGAAGTCACTCACCAGTGAATGCAAAAGGAAAAACAGAGCTGGCCCTAGCCACAAAAGTGATGGAGAGGATAGGGTAATACCACAATCAACTTCATTCACAGGAAGGGACTATTTTCTTGTTTAATCCTCTTTCACAGTGGATTAAGCTAATACGGAAAAAGCAATGAAGAACAGTGTCGGTGTAACTATCCCAAAACTGCTCCATGCGTCGACAAGCATCAATGTACTTAAACGCCTACTGGCAGGCCGCTGAAAAACCACTGTTTGGCAGTGTCTGCTATACTCAGAATCAAGTGCATGAAGAAGCCAAGATTAAATCTATAGAGATATGCAGATGTGGAGTCTCTCTTCTGTCAGATGTGGGTATGTCCCCATGCATCACAGCCCGATAAAAGAAGCATGAAGCCAGGCTGGTGTTGGACAGCATGCATCCTATGGGGTCACAGCACAGGGGAGAAACCACGCGTACTTCAAATGCAAGATGCACAAGCCAAGAGACTTGGGACTGTGCGGTGGAAGCCAAATGTGTGATCTTAACTTCATGTGTGAGACTTGTCAGGCCTGCCTACAGCCTTACAAAAAACACTCACAAACCAATACTCAGCCAGCTGGATTGTATTTTCATTGTATTTCCTAGAGGCAGAAAACAGAGTCTGCTCACAAACTGCATTCATATTCTCCTCGTGTAAATTTTATTTTTCAGCACAGCTATGACGGGTTTAATTTCACCTTGATTTCTTTGGAGGGTAAAAGCATTACAGAAAAAATACATTTCTTCTGCTTTGCCTTCAGCCGGAGAATGACAGCAACATTCTCCCTGTGAAGAAGCTGGTAATGCTGCAGTGATTTTATCACTAGCACTTATATCTCCTGGATATTAATAGTTGTTTGGAAAATGCTGTAGTATCTCATTATTTATAAAATACAACTGGGTATAATTCTGCACAGAGATTAATACCTCTACATCAGGAGCTGAGCAGATTGCTTGTCTTACTCTGCAGTTTACATTAATGGACCACTAAGGTTTGGCTTGGAAAGGTGATGTTAACATCACAGACCGGACAGGTCTACAGTCATTATGCAATCAGCATCGACTTTGTCATGACAAGGGTACAGCTGTACTCCTCCTACCCACTGCAAAGTCAACAAATGTGAGTGCATCACCTGTAACATATATCTCTCCAGCTCACTGCAGTGCACAGGTATGTCTTATTTTCGAATAAGCTGACCAACAGACTATTGTATTAGTCAATACCAGAGTATCAAAATTCAGACAGATTTTAAACTGGAGAAATAAAAGAAAAATGCAACGAGGACAAGAAACTACATTTCAGTGAGAACAATTAAGTACACAAATATGGGTTGGGGAATTTCCAGATAGATGGAAGTTCTGAGGGAAAGGCTCCTGTATTAAAACAAATCTTAAACTCAGTTTGAGTCAATAATATCATGCTTTTGGGAAGCACAGATGCTATGCTGGGACCAGTGAAGGAGAAAAAAGCTTTTAATACACTTCCAGTAAGATTTTTACCAGACTCAGCACTCTGCCTATTTTGAGACACAAGATGTACATCAGTTTTGAGAGAGCATGGAGAAAAACAAGGAGAAACACGCAGAAGGAAAAGTAGCTGTTTAATTGAGGGGGTAAGAAAAAGCCCAACAGCTTTTTAACAGGCAGTTATAAAGGAAGTGGTGTCTGTGGTGGACAGAACAGATAGCACAGGTTAGGAAAGTAAGAGAGGGAAAACCTTTCTAAGGATGCTGTAGTATCACGCAGGAACACTGTGAAACCTACCCCATTACAATTTTCAGAAAGTTAAACAGATGCATCCCAAGAGTGACTAAGGCAGAGCTGATCTTGGCTTGCAGCTGGGCAATGAACTAAGTAAAACCTAATGTTCCTTTTTAGCCCTATATTTCTTTTTTGTTGTCGGTGGTGGTGAGCTTTGTTTCTTGCTTGTTTTTTCTTCCTGTGGATGAACAAGATAGAATGTCCACAGTCTGGCTTTCAGGCCCTCATGGGAGATTGCAGGGCTTAAACATACAGGAAAAAATCTTTCTATTCTATGGAAACTGAGCACATTTGAAATTGTACAATTCTGCAAAAAACCTTCAGAGCCTTCAAATGATCATGTGTCAGAGTAGGTATTTTTAAGATGATTTTCATTACACTACACATCTCTCACTTGCTTATACTCTGATTCTATTCTCATTTTAGCAGGCATCACTCCTGTTGACTTCAATAGGCATTACTCCTCCTGTTTTTACACTGCACTAAATGAGAACAGACCCAGTTTTACACTGCACTAAATGAGAATAGACCCAGCCCTAAAGTAGTAATATGGATTTGGGATTACAAGATCTTAACGTTCTGGGGCTTTTTTGCGATTTACTACTGTCCTTCAGGTTTCATTTATGCCTATAAATTGTCCCTTTGATGGCAGTGGCATGAATGTATTTGTTTAAGACACCGCTTGCTTCCATAAGCACAGAAAGACAGATGAACCCCTGCAGAACCCTGCAGCTGGGGCTAGATTGATCTGTAACTCAATCCAGCAGTTCTTAAACACAGGTAACATGAAAAGCTCTTCAGCAAGCTGCTGAATACAGCAGTCTGTTTAAAAACAATAGAAGTGCCTGAGTATATTCATCTCATTGTAAGAAAATGCTCACAGAATAAGACAAGCTTCCTCAAAAGGCTGCATTTTCCAGTTAGTTGCTGTGACCGCATCCCCTGGTGAGTTGCACTTCTGAGTTCATGAATGCAGCAGCATGAAGTAAGGAATATTGAGAATCTGGGGCTCTTTTTAGACCTCAGACCACCTCTAGATGAGAGCCTTAACAGTCTTCAATATTTTACACATGGGCTGGATCTGAGAAAACTCTCATAGAATTACCCCAACAATAAGTCTAACAACCTACAAGCTAAACTAAACTGAAAATACTTGAAAACTACATTTTACTAAATATCCTAAAATTACATTCAATATTAAAATACTAGAGATCCCCAGCAGTGCCACATCATTGCTCAAGTGGGCATCTTCTACACACAAATTTCATTTTTGCAGACACAAAGCTTCTCCGGCTTCAGAATGTTAAACTGGAACTTGTAAGATTTGAACAGAAAACTCACGAATGAGAACTTGTCTCTGTCTCTGTATATCTCAGAGTACTCTGAAGAAGCCTATGCCCAAAATAGGGGCATACCTCTTCAATATCAAGAGCACTGGACTGCCAAAGATAGCATTGCTGAGATTATCCTTCCTGGAACCCCTCCAAGAGTAAATAGTCCTGACATCCAAGAAGATGCTCCACCTCTACAGGCTCTAGGAAAGTCACAGTAGGTAATTCTTGGGTTGTTTTTCTCCAAAGACAGTTGTCTTTTAAAGAATCTAAAGGGTTAAGGGTCTGAATCTCAATCAAGTACAAGCTCATTTAGGTCCCCTTCCAAACTACTGTTTTCCCCTGGCAAATAACTGAAACTGGCAATCTGTATGTTTTTAGGGAGCCAGGAGATATCGAGTTATATGTCATGACCCTTTTTCGGTTGCTAAACTCTTTCATGAAGGTTGAACCTGAAGAAATCCACACTGCTAATAATCACCAAGATTATCTTCCCATGCAAGTATAAATAGATAAGGTAGAAGTGTTTTTCAGGTGGAAAAGAGTTTCATTACTTTCACAGCAAAGGAATTCTGCCTGCCTAACCACACCTCTAACACCTTTCTCGTAAGAGCAGTCATTATGGTGACTTTTATAAAGGAGAATTTCTGATATCTGCACGCAATATAAGCAGAAGATCCTGGAATCCTAGATGAAAAGTAAGAAGGAAGTGCCTAAAATGGAGGTAAGCCCATAAACCCCAGCATTTGGAAACCAATCTCAGCTCCAGAGCTGGGGTTAACTGAGGATGCCATGAACACTTCTGTGGATCATCAATCAAGATAAGCATTCCAAAGGAAATGCTTCACCTCTCCTGCCTATAAAAGAGCTCCTGCTGTTCCTCACATAGTGCACCATTGATGGGAAGCCATTTCAAGAGAGAACTGCTCCCCTGATTGTGCAGACTGTCAACAGCTGAGAGGATCTCTAATCAGCTAGTCA
The DNA here is from genome assembly GCA_013400535.1 of Scopus umbretta. Classification (NCBI taxonomy): domain Eukaryota; kingdom Metazoa; phylum Chordata; class Aves; order Pelecaniformes; family Scopidae; genus Scopus; species Scopus umbretta. Next base: position 29,393 of record VZTL01013472.1, read on the forward strand.
CAGAAGAAATCTTGAGCATTGTCCTGTCTCAAATCTATGATAATTGTCCAAGTCAGGGGTCAAATCATCTGGCAATTAGCAGAATAAATTAGTTTGTTAATCACCTTGGAGGAACAAGTACCTAATTAATAGGGGAAGTGTTGTCCATGCATGACTAAAGATATTCACATAATCACATAGCTAGAATGACCTGTTTTTGAATGACATATCCTACCCCAAAATAGCCTGGAGCAAGAGAAGTGCTGTTGACAAATGGTAGTTGAGTAAAGCTGTTTGGGTATGCAAGAACAGTATGTCGCCTTAAGCAGTATAAGTGGATCTGTGTGTACAGCAAAACTACATCTTTGAAACTATTTCAAAGTTAGAGTTGCAAGAAGCTATTCAGAAAAGAGTGTAAAAAGCAGGTCTGGTGGCATCGATCACAAGTTCATAACTCTTCCACTGCATGGAAAATTGGGAAAAACTGCACAGAACTGAAATTGGGAGAGCAAAGCCATGGAGAAATCAATTGACAGACTAAAATTGCCCATTGGCTATATCTGGGAACTAGACTTCCCCTTAATATGACTGTATGCTTTGCTTTAGGTAGGTGTCCACCATTTACTAGCACAAATAAAATTGTGTCCTGAATGCAGGATTCAGGGTATGCTCAAAACTTTCCAAATAGCAGACCTGGAGTTTTCTCCTGTTTTAAGATGAAAGGTTACAATTCATACAGCTTTTTAACTGGATCTTGCTCTCATGTAACTGTTAGTAACTCCAATGTCATCCAGAAGGACCTTGACAGGCTTGAGGAGTGGGCTTATGCAAACCGCATGAAGTTCAACAAAGCCAAGTGCAAGGTCCTGAACCTGGGTCAGGGCAATCCCCAGTATCAATACAGACTGGGGGATGAACAGATTGAGAGCAGCCCTGCAGACAAGGACCTGGGACACTGGTGGGTGAAAAACTGGACATGAGCCAGCAAGTTGCACTTGCAGCCAGAAAGCCAATTATATCCTGGGCTGTATCACAAGAAGCGTGGCCAGCAGATCAAGAGAGGTGATTCTCCCCTTCTACTCTGCTCTTGTGAGAACCCACCTGGAGCACTGTGTCCAGCTCTGGGGTCCCCC